>JAQIWG010002893.1:0-19176 GCA_034695025.1 Chamaedrilus cognettii | reverse complement strand
CCCTTTCCCCCCCCCGCCCCAAATCTTACTACTGCCTAATAGCGCTAGTGTGCCGTGAGCCAGCGCGAGCAACGATCAGTGCGTTTATTAGTGCTAGACGTACGGGGAGAAGAGCGCCAAATATTACAATCTCCGGATCGGCTCTGGCGGGGTGAAAGTTGTGGTACCGTTGAACATGTGTTTGACAAACTGTCGTTGGATAATAGACCAACCCTGTCTGTGTGTTAAGTCAGTTAAAGCCACCTACGGGTATACTCATCGGCTAATATTGTCTGATTGAATGAAAGCGCTGCTTATTAAAACTGTAGGCCTATGCGCTGAAATAAAGCCATGCTTTTTTGCCTTTCCTGCTCATGCATACATCATCTGATGTTTATTATCGTACAATATTGATTTATCATAGTTAATCAAAATAATGCAATAACGACATTAGCCTGGGGCTATAATTTATTTTACTTGCATTGTATACAAGACGCATCGAGTTTTAATTGACCAAAATTTAACACTCGCGAAAAAGGCTGTTAGGCCATTCATCTTCAGTTTCATAACTGTTAAATCTCGAATGGCTAAGTCAACCCGAGGCCATAGTGCATAGTCTAGAGGATAGGCAAACTTTTATCGATCTTAATCATCACTAATCTACAAATGAATTAGTTTCTAACCAATTAATTTGATGTGTGTATGTTTTTAATCCGCACGGGCCTATGGACGATGTAGCTTACATAGACTGTTATTATGAGTGATAGCGACAATTATAGCCCTTCATTTTGCTTTATCTCAAGGGGGGTGCGTGAGCGTACTCCAGCACCCATAGAGTCGTGTTTGTGCTCTATTAGTTCAACAGCGGCGGTACTTCATCCTTCGTCGGGCGGCGCAGCGTCCGAAATAATGATAACTCTGCCGCGGACGTCGATTTGCGCCGTGGTAGCTAGCGTATTGCCAAACAGTCCCCATTGGCCCACATAGGCTAATGTTTAATGTTTATACTCCAGCTCTTCAATTACCTCGCTGTTTTATTGGTGCATGTTGTAACATACAGCTAGGCTATAGGCCGCTATGCTGTCTGAAGTCTAGCTGTAGAGTCTTAGGCCTACTTTTTCTGTTTTAATCCAACAGAATCGCTGCATGATGAAACCTATGATGAGGTTTCTTTTTGAGACGAAGCAATGCTTATTCTAAAATGTATCTTCCTGTTCAACGGCGCAGGGCACACACGAGGATAACGTTAGTCCCAGACGACGGTAGATGTAGTAGTCTTGTGTCGCTGAAGTGGGCTAAGTCAGCTACACGACGCTCAGGGACCAACTCCGGTGAGTTACCAAGTCGGCCCAATGTCGCTGGACCGCACCGACTACTAGGCGACTATTACACATGTCGCTACTTATACATAGGCTGCTCATTTCTCGACCCTCAACATATGGACAAGTGACAGGATCCTAGACGTCTCTCTGTACATTTGCCGTGCACCGAGTGCGGTACACAACTATACACATAGGCCTAATTGCCTCCGTCTCGAATCAAAGCGGCTGCACAATCATCGGACTTTACTCCGGCCGTTCCGAACATTAAGAATGCGTCGATTATAAATTACGCGTGCAGTTATGCAACCTACGTTTCTTCAATCACCGAGCACGAGTCTAATTAGATTACTGCGGCATTGCCGCTAAACTATTCTCAGTAAATTTGAAATAAGGATCCTGATAAAATGTTTCAAAATTTGGATGAATTTTAACGTTTATTTGGTAGGCTACATTCATTTGTAGTTCTTCGTAGCCTCGCGTATCATGACCGTTTCGTGGCATTCAATAATACATAAGCCTACGCGTATAACAATAATCATAGGTCTACTCCAGACTCTCTAATTCAAATTTTGGTTGGTCACACTGTTTTCGGACAGAACTTCCGGAACATTTTATCCAGAATTAATCAAAATGAAAATAAACAAATAATGTTATATTCCTATTCCTAATATAAAATAGCAAGTACTGCGTGTGTCACTGCCCTATCCTAGGAACGAACACTATTTGGCAGCAATGTTGTGACTCGGATTTATACTATTGTTCGAATACTGTAACAATTAAGCGTTTAACTTCAATCCTCGCCATGTCCAGTCGGGAGGTGTGACACCAGCTTCTCTAAACCTATTCATTTAAATGTCCCGACGCCAATGCATTCGACGCTGACGGTAATAAAATGTTGAAAATTTGCAGGTCAATTGTATGCTTCTAGTGTCACTTAGCCATCAAAAATAGGTTTGTTTGCTTCATAAATAGCCAGCGATTTAAAAAGCTGTTTAACTCAACGGTACATGCATTTCAACTTGCTATAGGCTTCCTGGTTATCAAAAGAGTTTAGTTGTGGTTGGCACGATGTAATATGTATGCCTGCTTGCAGGCATACTGTAGGCTACGAGCATATGACTATTATAGGCCTGGCTTTTGTTAATTAAATTGTAGTTTACTTTCAATTTATCGTTGACTGTTGTATCTGACTATGCTATTATTTATTGCTTTCATAATGTGTACAGATGAAATTCGCTAGATAGCAAGTTGACATCTCCATTCTCCAATTTTTGGATGACTTTGAAGAGAACTGATTTGGTAAGTATGGTATTGAACAATTTATTATTGCTGACAAAGGAAAATAATTATCTACAGAATAGAGCTTCTTTTGGTGGGAAGATCTATACGATAGTTGTTTTTAGATTGCTCTTTGGATAAAGAATTTAGATTAAGATTCCAATTTGTAATGAATTTGAATGAAGACTGCATTTTGCACTGATTATTACGGCTGAGTTTTTCCATCAAGTGTTAAAATTTAATCCAAGGTCATGACGTCATCATACCCAATGAGCGCGCTGAAAGCTTGATCTATGGTTAATTTAGCGCCATGTTATTGGCTTTTGCAGAATAAATCTCAGATTAAAATTGTAACACTAGATGGAAAAACCTGGCCTACATGTTTCTATCCATGCGGCTGTTCTTGATTTTAAATACGGGACCGGCACTGGCAATTTTGAGTTTACTTTGAGTCAACTTTAAAACTTGAATAGTAACTGTATACGATTATATTTTACACGAAACCGTGTAGTCTACTAAGAAGTCATTAAGTGCCCTGAGCTTCGGAAGTATCGTTTAATGTCGTGATGTCGTAACGAAGGTTATTTTATGTCACTAAAGTCAAATCGTCAATGTGTGATAATTTTGAAAATAATAATAAAAATGATCTAGATGGAGCCTTGCTACAAATGTTATGCTTATAATATCCTGAAGTGTATTATGGCTCGTGTAACCTAGTTGTGTAAAAAAACATTTGAATGAATTGTGATTACTGATTAGTGGGTCTTAGCAATTTGAGTTTCAACTGCCAGTTCCTTGCAAAGTAATATGCTCTGTCCTCTAAGTGGGGGATGATTGAAACGTGTAGCATTTATTTGCAATTATGTCATTATTGTAAACAGTCTTGTATATGTTGGCAAATGTAACCCTGACTCGAATTGTTTATTGTCTGGGTCTGGCTTAGGAGCCACATTAATCACACCAATTAAACCTCAAATATCTGGCTCTTGAGGAATAATAGTTTTTTTGCTGGATGCCTGGTAAATTTGCCTAGTATCCTTGTACTGCATGATTATGTTATGAACCAGACTGTTACATTGCGCAACTAGCGACTGAGTGAGGAGTGGATTTAGTTACCTTGTGCTGATTCAGAAATTGTGGCCCCCACAATTGCGATTGTGCCGGTATTTTATTACTTTTATATCGGATTAGACTTTTTTGCGAATGCAAAAAAATGTATAATAAGAATATTATAGCAGCATACATTATAGCACCAACACAATATAAAAATCTGTCTGAATTAACGAACGGCGACTGTCCACAGCACCAAATTGCATGGCAAATGTTCACCGCAGGACACTAATTGGTCATTCGTTTAATGCAGAAAAATTGGTGATTCATTCAACAAATTTAAATTAAAGCGAGCTATGCTTAAAATTGGCTACATGTACCCATATGGTTCCTATTTATATTAGCATTGGCTACATGTACCCATATGGTTCCTATTTATATTAGCATTGGCTACATGTACCCATATGGTTCCTATTTATATTAGCACAAAGCAACAGTTTAGAATATCCAATATACAAAATCTTGGTTATTCTGAACTGTGGCTTTGTGCTAACATTAATTAGGTAATATAACAGGTAGCCGACAGTGACATCAGACTTTCTGAAGTATTCCAGTGAGCACTGCATAGCTCAAATTGCGCCAGCACATCGTGGACAAAAGTAAATAATACAGCAGTTCTAACCTCTTCAGTGCACCCCCTTTCTGAAGTGTCTTTGGGTCATCCCATTAAAGCAGTCGGATTGGCGGTGGTGTTGACATTGATATAATGTAAGAGCTGCAGTGGCTTTTTGAATGCGATAGCCTATGTTCGGACGAAAAAACACAATGCTGGAGACATAGCTAGAATCGTCGCGCTTGAATTACAGCCAGCGCATGATTATTATAATAGGCAAGCTGGTCTGATAAAAAAGTTTCAGTGCTTCGTTGCTGTTCTGTACACAGAAGGTTAAGCTTCGTTTGAATGAGATATTATAATTTCTTTTTAGTGTTGCGCGTTATTGGTGACTAGTGTTTGTGAAAACGTTTTAAAGCAGATTGTTTAAACAATATGTGTAATGTAATCCTATGTGGCTTTAATTAATCAAGGCTACTGTATCGTGATAGAAGTTAAATAATAATGGAGAAGGCAGGCTATTTGGAAGGAAACTTGATGAGAGATAGATTGTATTCTTCCTTAAGAGAGAAATTTGCCAGTAACAGAAAGGCATCCCGTAGCCCAGTGTTGAAAATAAAAAATCGTCGATTGGATGGTAAGCACCCCTATATTAGTACATGTGCTTTCATGGCCTGCAATAAATTATTGCAATTTCGAGTCTGATTCAGGATCTAGCTTATTAAGACTGGTCTTAGCTTATATTTTGTTTGTAAGCAAATTAAAAAAAGTGTTTGTGATTTGAAGTTCCGTGCCATCGCGTGGTAATAAAATGATGTGTTAGAATATGATTGTGTCTGTGATAGAATATGATTTTTTTTAGTGTAGTGTACCCTATGAATGAATTCATATATTTGTTTATATAAAATTGTGAGCTACACACTTGTATTGCGAATTTACGACTCCTTAATGTATAGATGGATTTAAAACATATTGCCGATAACTTTGACATTATAGTATCGTGTGATTAAATGTTAATACGCGAGACTGCCAATTAATGAATAATTTTGATTACAAGTTTATGGATGACGGTTCTGAGTAGCCCGGGCTGCTGTCAAGAGTGTTGCTTACCTCCAAAGTCTGATTTTGAAGATAAGCAATGCTCAAGTACTTTAGTGCTTACTCAGAAACCCAAGCTATTTGATCAGAACGATAAAAACTTGAATAATGAATACTAAAATAATGAGTAAGTAGCGCCGTAGCCTAACCATCGTTATCTGTGTGGCAGCTCAGGTCTCAGGTCAATAACCACTGCTGCTTATTATTCGCCTAGCGTGCCTTTGAATAGGCTGCTTAGTGTTTAGCTCCGGCAAAACGGTCAACGTGGATTACTACTAGGCGGATTATTGCTACGACTGCTACTCTAGATTAACTAGTAACACCTGATTTAGATTGCTACGAACCTTGTTTGCCTTGAGAGACTACTGTTTCGATATTCATATATATATTAGATACATTATATATATATTATATATCGCATATATATGTAAGGATATCGGGTTATGAATTTTTTGTCAGGTCAGTAGAGCCTATTCATTTATTAATTCAATTTAGTTAAAATTATGATCTCGAATAATTGCAGTGAATCCGTAGTGTCTGTATAACATTCCCTTGGTGTGCGGTAATGGATTATATAGAGGCCTACATGTATACAGTGCACTTTGAGTTTTGCTTGAAAGTGCTACTTTTTGTCGTAATCAATATGAGTCTTGATTTGACCTAATGTTGTGAGTCTGTGACATAATAATTGTCAATATTTTGTTGAATTTATTAAAAATGGTTCTATGTCAGACATATGCCTTTCAAGCAATTAAGAGATAACACTTATTTTTAAAATGCTAACTAGAAGCATAACTGACGTTACACATTCTTGCAACATGTGCGTAGAGTACGTGAGTTACAATATACGCGTTTGTGGATGCAGTGCCGCAGGACGCAGAGCGTCGGTCCTCGCTGTCCCTGCGTGCCAAGCCGCCCATCGACTCCCTCATCCTAGTGGCAGCGCGCCAGGGCAGCCGCGGCCTCCAGCCCCCGCCTGACCTCCCGGGGGAGGTCCAGCGAGGCGTCTCCCTGCCCAGGCTGCAGGCCCAGGGCGGCGGGAGCCCTACTAGGAGGCAGGACGGCAGGGCCGCGGGGCCCGATGCTGCGGGATCTGGGTCGGGTCACGGCAGGTCACCGCCCGAGCCGGCGAATCACGCGCGATCTACACTGTGAGTGAGCGCAGCATTTCAAGTTTGTTTGGTATTTTGCGCATTGTCGTTTTTAATGAAATCTTAAATGTTAGCACATTGGGTTCCTTTGAGATTTAGGCCGTTGATATTTTGTATGCACACTATGTTGCCAACAGTTTTGTACAAATGGGCTTGCTTGCTTAGTTTATTTTTTACTTTATTTAGTAGTTTTGCGTTTGCTATTTTGTTATCATTATGCTATATATACTGGCACTTCTTTCGATACTTAGTTGGCCTAGTATTTCCTCAAGCGATTGGATGTTTGCAGTAGGCCTACGTTATATCGGGGATTTTTTATTGTAAATAGGGCTTACCTAGTGAGTTCCGATGTAGTTAGTAACTTTGAAAAGTTGGAATGCTTCTAATATTAGCCTACGACCGAGTAGCCTGCTGACTACCGAGTAGCCTGCTGACTACCGAGTAGCCTGCTGACTACCGAATAGCCTGCTGACTACCGAATAGCCTGCTGACTACCGAATGGCCTGCTGACTACCGAATAGCCTGCTGACTACTGAATAGCCTGCTGACTACTGAATAGCCTGCTGGCTACTGAATAGCCTGCTGGCATATCTGTTTGCCAACAAGGGTCGCACCATAACTGAGTCCCATTACAGTTTGGTTTTTATGACTCTTCCGTCTACTATAGATATTTGTTTGTCATCGAGTCACTCTGTTAGCAAACAGTGATGAGCTGGGCTGAATATAACATGCTACTTGTAGGCTATAGCTGATTTGCATTTTGATTTACATTGCTTTACATTGCTTTACATTGCTTTACATTGCTTTACATTGCTTTACATTGCTGATTTGCGTTGTTGAAGTCCCATCAGTTCTCAGGATATAAAAGGCAATAAGGCAATAAAGAGCGATATGAAGGAGCGAGGCATCTGGCAAAGAATCTAGAGTTATGGAGAAGTCTCATCCTGCGAAACATCAAACCTGTGCCAGCATGGAAAAGTGAACGTGAAACATAGATGATGAATTGATGATGATGATGATGACAGTATAGGTAGCAATTTTAGGTTTTAAATGTCGACCCCACTTAATCACAGAATCGAGCAATGTTGATAACCAAAGACTGACATGGAGCTGTCATGCTTTTTTGTAGCAGATCAAGATTACGTATCACAAGCCTATCATACCCTCTGGTAGACATTGTGAGATCAAGTGCGGTATTTTTTAAACCTGTATTACCGTCTGAATGACGCAGGCATAATGCAGGTATAATTCCTTTAAATTGGAATGTATGAAAAACATGATAATTGATGACTATAAATACAGAAGTTATACTTGAACCTGTGACACCCGCATTGAAAGCTGATAACTTGCTGCCTATTGCTAACGTTGAGCTCTTATCTTTCAATGTCAAATAGCCAGTGTTGTAAACAGCAATCGCCTAGCACTCTAGCTTGCAAAAGAATGATAAATTTACTATGTACCACATGAGTTACTGAGTTGAGCCATAGTGAGTAGTTTCAGATGAGTAACGGGTGCATGAATGTTATTCAAGTGTTGCTGAATTTTGTGTTTCTTGTTGTTGCAAATCTGACGTCGTGGTGTTTATTGCTGTGTCATTGCCTAGATAGCACCTTCCACACTGAAACTTGACCTTATGAGCTTGAATAAAAGTGAGTCATTATGAGACTATACTATAATCAGCTCTGTTATGAGCAGTGGGTTGTAGCATAATGAACATGCCATGCTGTCTTTGGGAACATTCAGGCTCTAGTTTTCTGAAAAGAAATTGAATTGTGATCATATTTTTGGCTTTAATCAGAAGTTGAACAACTAAAACCATGAACGTTGCATAATATGGCTGATGAAAACGACATCGACAGATTTATTCAAATTGGCTAGCCCACATGCATACATTTTGTGAGAGGATTTTTTCAATGATACCCGAATTGATGGGAGGCCAAAACTGTATTAATAGTCATTGCGAACAAGTTTCTAAGACATTTTTGTGTTGCCTAGTTCCTTGTGTACTTTACTTAAATATTTAAGAAACTATGCAGTGTCCTACTGAACCTCAGAAATAACGAAGTTTGATGATCCAATATGAACTGTAGACAAACAACGCTAGCATCAGAAATAGTAGATCTGTGATTGACGACCAGTCGCTCAGTCGAGAGTTATTTGATTGTATATTGTCACAGAACAGATATGACGTCACGCCAAATTAGTTCGCTCAAATTACATCGCAGATCATTCAAATAACTTAAATTATTGCAAGTTATTTGAATGAGCTAAGATCATTCAACTCACTTCCTATTGAGCAACTGGGCCAGCGCTGTGCTTGCGTTGTCAGAAAGAAGATTGTAACGGAGCCTGCGATGTCCTCCAAGGCATGCAAGAAGGTGTCGACGACCCAGTGGTACGACAAGGAGCTGCTCGCTGCACTTGCGGTTCAACTGCACACGTCCGGCCACGACCTCTCTGACCTTGCGGTCAGTCCGGCCACAATCTCTCTGATCTTACGGTCAGTCTGGCCACAGCCTCTCTGACCTTACGATCAGTGCACTGTTTGCACGATCGTTAAATAGCTTTGCTCCTGATGACGGAACCCTTTAATAGATATAATTGTATATGCATTGAAATTTTATATGAATTTAAGTGCATAGTTATGAATGTAACTGATCAATTTATTGGTTATGAAGATACTCGTTAACTCAGAAATTATCCATATCTAACTGAACGCGAGATAACAGAAATAATGTTGTAGTTAGTCATTAGTTTATATTAGCATTAGTATTCATTTGATTCAAATAATGAATGATTGATTATGTTTTGACAATTTGTTATTTCATGATGAGGAGTTTGCATTTACATTAATGATGTGTATAAAAAGTATTAAAAATTAATATCAACCTTCCTAAATATAAATTTTCTCTTTAGAATAAATGAATTATCAGTATGATCATAGATCGAGCTGATTTGCTTGTATTTGCATCAGAACGGCGGTGGGAGTTCGTACAACGAGTTGGGGGGAGGGGTTTGCGATGTGACGTCAGAGGTTCAGCCGGGGGGAGACGAGGTGGACGGGGGGGGGCACGTGGACCCCCTGAGAGTACGGGCCGTGAGGGAGCAGTTTCTCGCCAAGATCGCCAAGCTCGGCGAGCTGATCAAGGCCGAGTCCAAAGCAAGGGACGGTCAGTTGAGACTAACATATTATCCTGTGTATAATGTTATTGGATGTGTATAGTGCAAGTTTATATTTATTGAATGCGTAAATATATTGGCTCCTTTTCATTTCATAGCCTGCTGTTAACGTTTTATCTCTAGTGTGGACACTGTTATTTGTGATTGAACGTTGCAGACTCGCTTTGTATTCAGGTTTATTGATGCAATATGTTCAGATCAATGTAAAGCATTGCATATTGTCAAGATCTATTGTAGTTTTAACGGACTCGATAGTATTTTTATTTATTATTTTGTGTAGTCTGTTTATGTAGAATGTTGTTATCTTCAGCTGACGCCGCTGCCCAACCAGTACTAACTCCACTCAGTACTCAGTACACTGAATACACTGAGTATATACATTCAATGCTACGACGCCTGTGTGCAGAGAGCCTCGGCGAGTAGCTATCTACAGTCAGTACTAGCTATACTTAGTACTTAAGTATTTAGCACACACTCAGTACATTAGGTACTGCCCTATGCAGAGAGCCTCAGCGAGTACCTGCAGCTGACGCAGAGCGCGAGTGGCACGGACCGGCCGCTGCCGAACCAGCGCATCCGCCAGATCTTTGAGAAGAAGAACCAGAAGTGCTCGGCGCAGATTGATGCGCTCAGTCGCAAACAGGACGCGTACCGCAAGCGACTGCGTGACGTCGAGCTGTACGGGGTGGGGCCGCGTCAGGCCAAGGAGGTCTTCAAGGATGTGGGACATGGCATCAAGTATGTCTACTTGTCTGTGTGTGTGTTTGTGTGTGTGTCTGTCGCAGCTGTATCGAGCAGGACCGTATCAGGCCAAGGAAGTGTTCAAGGACGTGAGACATTACATGAAGTATGTCTGTTTGTTTGTGTGCTTGTGTGTGTGTCTATCTCAGCTGTACGGGATAGGGCTGTGCCAGGCCAAGATGGTCTTCAAGGACCTGGGGCACGGCATCAAGTATGTCTTCTTGTCTGTGTGTTTGTGTGTGTCTCTCTCAGTTGTACGGGGTGGGGCTGCACCACCCCAGGGAGGTGTTTAAGGACGTGGGACATAGCATCAAGTATGTCTGCTTGTTTGTGTGCTTGTGTGTGTCTATCTCAGCTGAAGGGATAGGTCTGTGCCAGGCCAAGATGGTCTTCAAGGACGTGGGGCACGGCGTCAAGTATGTCTCTTTGTCTGTGTGTTTGTGTGTGTCTGTCTCAGTTGTACGGGATGGGGCTGCGCCAGGCCAGGGAGGTGTTTAAGGACGTGGGGCATGGCATCAGTATGTCTGCTTGTTTGTGTGTCTCTGTGTTGATTTTGTTGTGTATTTATCTATTGATATATTTTTTGTCTTTGCGTTGAATGTAGTTTGTTTGTTCGTACAGTACTACAGCTAAATGTTTAAAAATTCAAGCATATGTATAATGCTTATCGCACATGTTTGACTTTGATCATCGGCCTCTGTTCTTAGAACGATCGTCTCGAAGCCGAAGGAGTTTGCGCATCTCATTCGCAATAGATTCGGCAGCGCCGACAACATTTCTGCATCCGGTGAGCGCATCCATTCCTTTCGATTTGTGCATTACAGTAATTTAATGCAGGCTAGGTTTTTGTAATGATTGATTTTCGGATGACAAATATTTATTGGTTTTGCTCGAATTGTTTGTTGTGTACAATTGTTGTACTTATTAATATAATGCGCGTATTATTTTTTGTAGTTGTTAACTGCAATAAAAAAAAAATTAAAATAAAATGTTATTAATTGTTACATATATCTTCGTTTATTAGTGATGTTGTGTTATATTGATAGATAGAAATTAAAAATACGAAGCAGTTGTTATATATCGTCTCATTGTTTTCTCTTTCTTATGATAGTGATATGTCTTTAGACGCTGTGGAAAACGTTTGTTTTGTGTGAGTTTTGGCGGTGTGGGAGACGTTTGTTCTGTGTGGGTATGCTGGTGTGGGACACGTTTGTTCTATGTGGGTATAGCTGGTGTGGGAGACGTTTGTTCTATGTGGGTATAGCTGGTGTGGGAGACGTTTGTTCTATGTGGGTATAGCTGGTGTGGAAGACGTTTGTTCTATGTGGGTATAGCTGGTGTGGGAGACGTTTGTTCTATGTGGGTATAGCTGGTGTGGGAGACTCGTGTTCTGTGTGGTTCTAGATGATGTAAAAGATGCTTGTTTCGTATTAGTGAAGGTGGCACGAGAGATGCTTGTTCTGTATGAGTCTAGGTCGTATGGAGACACTTTTTCTGTGTTGCTGTAGGTGGTGTGGAAGGCGCACTGGCAGACGGTCACAGTCTGCACGATGCGCTCGTATCTCGACATCGCCGGCGAGGAAGTGATACCCTACCCATCGAGTAAGCAACCTTTCTTGTTGATCACCGAGGGTTTGCCTGTAAGATTGCACGTAGTTGATGGGTGATAGTATTCAGCTGCGCACAGAGGGAACAATAATGCTGAACGATTAAGGGCACTCTTTCAGTGCTTTAGGCAAAACTAAAAGTAATTCTTCAATGCAAAAATTAGTGATAGTGAAATTGAACTTTACAGAAGGACAATTTTTGTCAGCTGATACAGGCTCCTGGAGGCTTCTACCTGTGTGTTTGGTAGTGCACTTACCGTTAGCTTCCTGAATTGCGAGCAGAATCTGTGGTTGACGCTTTATTTTCAAGAACGATTATAGCGAGTGTCCGAGCTGTTAAAAATTTGTATGAAGTCGTTTAGTTCATTCAAATATTATCATGTGTATAAAATTTGACATTTAAGAGAATATGCAGCTCTATGTTTGTCTGCACAGCTTCAGGTATCGCTCAGCAGAGGTAGTGTCGACAGGTCTATCTAACTCCCCTGCCAGCAGGGGAGTAGGGGCTACCGGGGGGCTTCCGTTCCACAGCCCCATGGCTGCCGGGGGTCGCAGCAATAGCCAGCCAGGCAGTGGGGGGGCGGGGCGGGTGATGGTGGAGGGGAGGGTGGAGTGGGGAGCATTGAAGCAGCAGATGGAGGCATGCAAGGACGGCCAGCGACAACTAGAGGATGACATCTCTCTGCTGCAGGTGAGACAGTAGGACTGGTATGCTTCATTTCTTGTGGTAGAGTTATATTTGGTATTCAATGTCAGGTTCTCTGAACATGGTTGGGTTGTCATTTTGGATTATGGGTCACGTTGACAGAATCGTCTTGAGGCGAGTGAAGCTCAGTGGAGTGTTACAGCTAGGGTTGGGTTGGGTTGTAGTTATGCTTGTGGTTATGGTTGAGTCGTGGTTATTGTTGGGTTGTGGTTATGGTTGGGTTGTGGTTATGGTTGGATTGTGGTTGACACAGAGTCGCCTGGAGGCGAGTGAGGCTGAGTGGAGGGAGGCAGTGGAGGAGGAGCGAGTACGCTGTGAGCGCTTGGAGGAGCAGATCAACGACCTGACCGAGCTGCACCAAAACGAGGTCACCAACATCAAACAGGTGCGCCGCGGGGTAAAGTAGGTCACCGACATCAAACAAGTGCGCAGTGGGGTAATGTTGGTCACCGACATCAAACAGATGCGTCGTGGGGTAAAGTAAGTCATCAACATCAAACAGGTACGCTGCGGGGTAAAGTAGGTCACAATATCAAACTGCTCGGAGATAAAAAGTTGGTCACCAGCAGCATTGAAGAGATTTCTACAATGGAGCGGTTAATCAATGTGAACTGTACACCCCAACTATCGCTGTAGACTGTTACATTAACCGTTAACTCCTGTGTTAACTTTACCTGTGAGCCATTGCATTGACTGACGTGATATTGGCTGTCGGCTGTGCTGAGTGTGACGTTGTGGTCAGGAGCTGTCGAGTCTGGAGGAGAAGCTTGAGTACCAGCTGGAGGAGAGAACTAGGGACATGCAGGAGCTGCTCGAGTCTTGCCAAACCAAGGTAGTCTTCTTACGTTTCTTTTTCTGCGCTGACGCGTATCATGTTCATTGGTGCTGTTCATTATAGTCGTAGCCTGGGTAAAAGAGTAGCATTGGCGTATTAATTTTATAGTCTGAACAGTGACGGATTCGTGAAGATTTTAAATAATTATTAATTATTAATAATTATTAATAATTAATTGCTAGATACGTTGTATGTATTTAGTGTTAGCGCATTGCCTGCCTTTACTATTCCTATTTGTCGGTGCAATTTTCTTGTATGTTTTTCTACTGCCTTTGCGGCGAATAAAGTTCTATATATTAATGCTATCCTTATTGACCATCCCTGAAGATTTATTTTTCATATTGATGCGCTGAATGATGCTCAGTATTTTTTACTATTGGTAGCCTTTGCTGATTTATGACTTTTTTCCAATAAAGTCAGTGTAATGAGTAACTGACTCGACCACTCAAGTCTTTATAATAGTACGGTAATAATAAAAAAAATTGGGTCTGTTTAGGCGTTGAAAGACGTCATCAGGGGGCCTTTTTGTGACACTTAGCTGTGGTTGGTTAGATAACGAAGATGGAGCTGCAGCAGCAGCAGCAGCAGCAGCTCATTACGATGGAGACGTTTGACAACTCGACCGTGACGATGCTCGTCACCAAGCTCATCAATGTCTTCCTCGCGCTGCTCGCCGTGGTCCTCGTGCTGATCAACACCGTCGTCAACCTTGTCGGACCTTTCCTCAACACACGGTTTGTGTGCACTCTACAGGACCTTTCATCAACACACGGTCTGTGTGCACTCTACAGGATCTTTCCTCAACACACGGTCTGTATAAAACAAAACGTTGAGGTCCCCGATGACATCATTAGATGCCGAAACGGACACTAAGCCCATTATTATTATTGTTATTATTAACTATTAAACCATGCTTTACAGGCCCTTCAGCAAGGCTGTTAAACACACAAGTGCCGCTAGCTGCTAACCCTGTGTCAGATAATTATTTATTTGGTTGGCGTCAGGAAGGGCATCCGGCCGTAAAAACTTAGCTCCAGCAGTCCTCATCAGGGCGCCTATGTCTAAACCTGTGTGAAAACATGGACATTAACAGATTAGACGATAAAGGGCGGTTAGTTAGTTTATTAAAGCTTGACCACTGATCTGTTTAGCTCGTCTTTGAAACACAACATCACTCGTCACTATTTGATTTGTTGACACAGAACGATTTCTCAATACTACGCAGTCAAGGTCTGTATCCACGATTAGACGTATCATTCATTACAGGATCTGTATGAATAAATCTGACAAATATACTGGTAAGTGATCACAGAAACTGATGATGCATTTTAAAATCAGTATTGTTGTGCGTGTGCAGGCTGCGCTGTGTTGCAACGGCCATCTTTGTCGTCTTCGCGACCATCGTCTGGCATTACAGCCCCGAGCTCACCACCTGGCTTCACCGATTTATGCAATGATCTCATCGCCCTGCAGACATTGATTCGACCCTCGCTCGATCAACTTGCATTTACCACGATGCACGGGCATCTGATGTTTATATCTAGTCGTCCGTAATTTTATGTTTTTGTACCGTTCTCTGTATTTGGGCCTTGACGAATATTATTGTCGCTCTTCCGGTATAGTAATTAGCATTGTAAATGTGATGTGCGGTGCGGTGCACACTATGATCTTTTGCATGTGTCGATATAAATGCTTGTAAGATGTTAAATTTGTGAATACGAGTAAGATCATTGTGTGCTGCAATAGGGTACTTTTTATCATGCACATTCAAGAGGAAATTTTATGAAATTAAATTCGAACGCTGCATTGCTTGAGGAGAGAAATTAATGGTTTTTATTTGTTTCGAGCCAGAGCAATATTCTGACTTCAGCCATCTCTTCTAAACAGAGGTCGAATTATTTTTTCGCTCAATACTTTCGTTCAATGGTCTTATACAGATGGATTGTTTTGCTAAGCATGCATGGAATAGAGATGTATCACAGATTATCAGGCGTGAAGTTGATGGTTTGAACTACTTTGTTACTACTAGACTATGCTAGTCTTGTTCAATTCTATTTTAACATAATAAATAGCACTAACAAACTAAATAACAGTAAATCATGTTTAATATCTGTCGAGTATGTTTAAATAAAGGTTTTTATTTTTATAGTCATGTTGTCAGTAAATATTCGATTGCAATCATTCGTCCAATCAGTGGTACTGCATGCAGTGTATCATAACAGCACGCCGGACAGACTAAGGCTGAGTTTTTCCATCGAGTGTTAAAATTTAATCCGAGGTCATGACGTCATCACACCCAATGAGCGCGCTGAAAGATTGATCTACGGGTAATTTAGCGCCATGTGATTGGCTTTTGCAGAATAAATCTCGGATTAAAATTTTAACGCTAGATGGAAAAACCCAGCCTGAATGATTGATAGGGGAACCGTACAGCAGTGGATAATAGAGATTGCCGTCCTTTGTTGCCTCTTTCCAAGTATTAAAGCAGGATTATGTTAAAAGATCAAATCTATGACTGTTCTAATACCGCGATACAGCGGCTACGTGTCGCTATATTGGCTATATATGTACTATCTAATGTACGGATGTGCCTGTTTTTATCGCCTTTTAAAAATTGATTTGTGTTAAATATTTAAAATGTTTTATTGCATTCTATAATGTCACGATATGTACCGTGATACTGATAAATATTTTGGCTTTAGAAGAATTGAAACACTTGCCGATAAAGCCTGGATCCAACATGAAAATGCTTTTATTTAGAAAATATTCAATTTTTTGATCAATTTTTTGGTCTAACTCTCTTAAAGAATGACCAGATTAAACAGTTTAAGTAAGCAGCATTACTTTCTGTAGGGTATTCTATCTGACTATTGCCTAACTCTCTTTTATTGAATTTGATGCTCATTCGAGGTTTACATTGAAACGTAAAAGGCTTCCAGTCGTTAAATTTGAACCTAAGTCGGAATTTCAGAACATGGTGATTTATTGCTGTAACCAGGTGACTTTAATTTGCATTATTGATTGTTTTGCATTGATTGATAGATTCGGATTGATCGATAGATTTTGATTATAATACTGACTTCATGGTGCTGCGTGGATTGCATGGATCTGCAATCAAGAGAATGATATCCGCAAATTAATTTCAGTCAAATGGCTTGACAAAGTTCTGTTTTATATTTACGTCTTCCATTATCTTGAGCGTCAAAGTCTGTTGAATTTGACGTATGTTGCACTTATTGTGGATGCTTAGATGTGCAACTGTAAGCAGCATGTATGATAATTATGACAGCTTTTATCTGCTGATCTTGCACATGAGCGCATGAATGTTGTTGGATATTCTCGGTTGAAGTTATAAATTGTTTTTTGTTTGTTCAACAAACTACGAGGATGGAATCTGAATTCTTTCATAGGCCTAGATTAACATTGTTAAGATTTTGTAGTATCTTAAGCTATTCCTTTGCGACTGTATGAGTAAAGGTTGCAGTGCCAACAATTAGGATCATTAGAAATTCTTTGTTTTTGTTCCGTTCTTTAAATTAACATTTATTGTTTCGGACGAACCACAGACGGACAGATGCAAAGCATCATGGTGATGGAGATATAATATAACCTCCGGGCAGTTTGCGATCTACGCCTAAACTTTGTGGTGAACGGATGTAATTATTCAACTTCTAAATTTAGTAGTGTCAGATATTAAATCAATATTGAGCCCCACTTGTCTTAATGCAATCGAGAGGTGCCGATTGTTTTTAATGCTTTTAGTCAATTCTAGACTTATTCAAGAAATTTTATATTGATGTGTAGTACTTGGGCCAGACATAGAAAGGATATTAAAATCAATTTGTGTGCAATTGGAATCGTTGTGGCTAAGGGTTGTTTGACTATGCGTGTTTTTTGTGTTAGCTTGTGCTGTATCTGTATCTGTATGGTAACCTATCTGTTTGGCGCTATCGATGTTACTGAGCTGTGAAATGTACTTTCTATTGTCAGTATTATAATTTTCATCGCTTTTCTTCTTTCTCCATGAGCATGTTTGACTGGTCTGTCTCTTGGTAGTGTACTATTGCTCATGTCAATGCTGGCGCATTTGGGGCTATAATGAACTGGGCTATAATGAACTGGGCTGTAATGAACTGGGCTGTAATGAACTGGGCTGTAATGAACTGGGCTGTAATGAGTTGATTTCTGAACGAATCAGAAATTGTAAATAATTAATTTTGAAATCAGGATTAACATTATATGAGAAAATCCATTCACACTTTCATGTTCGTATTGTCTGTAAAGGAAATGGTTTAACAAGCGAGGTTTTGCGTGAGTTGGAAGGTCGTTGTCATTTACGTTTACATCATCGATGTGCACTTGGATAACTTGATAACTTGATTCCTTATTAACCCTTAGCCAGATATTTGAGTTAAAGTGCCCTTTGTGACTTTGATTTTGCGATTTTGTGACTGCGACTTTGCGACTGCGACTTTGCTTAGCAAGGCATCCACTCGAGCCTCCTCCTCGACACACAGCGAGCCTCGACGAGTCTGTCTGGCATGGTGCTTTTTTGAAGCCTTTTTCATCATTTTTCTTCACTATAATGCGGCAAAGCCAATGAGGTATTAAGGAAGCAGAAATGCAAATGAAAATCGTCTATTTTGTTATTGTTTTAGAAGCAGATTGGGGTGCCCTCGTTACTATTTGTTGACCTTGACCTTTTTATTTATTTTATAGCATGTTATTGTGTAATGGCATAGACTTCTACGTTTGTTAGATAACTTCATTATGATTATAATTACACATATTAATATATTAATTATTTGTCAGTGTCATTGAGTAGCCCTACCAATCCGTTGCTTGGACACGCTAGCGGCAGATTTAACCCAACGAAAGCACTATAATGCTGTAACATTGCATTTATTTTCGTTGCTGAAAACAAAAGCTCGGTTTTACTTTTTATCAAACAATTTAAGATGTTTATTCATTGTAAATAAATAAACACATTGGCTTAATCTTGCAAAAATTAGGCTTTTTAGACATAATGTCAAAGTACCCGATTATAATACTATGCAAGCATATAAATTAGAAATTTTTATTATCTAGGCGGAATTTTAACAGAGGCATCCTTATTTATTTGCCGAATTCCTCTGAAGATAACCAGAGCGAAATGCTAAACACTGACAACAATAGCCCGTTACTAAATGCAATATCATTTACTACTAAAAGCGATATAAATTGCAGTCAGTACAAGAATGACTGAAGAACGAATTCAGTAGACGCAACAAATTTTTCAAGACGTAGAAGTGAATAAGATTAACGAAGCATCCAAGGTTTGCATAGCGTAAGAAATTCAATGCAGATTAGGGCCTATAGAAAAACTTAATAAGCCACTGTACTGTGTGTGTATAAGCTTTGTTTAGAGCAAAAATGAGGCTCTCAGGAGGATTTTTACTACATCGTTTTACAGGACTAAAATTAGATAGGAATAGAGCTATGCACAAATAGGTCTAAAACTTGGATTTAACAATTCAACAACCTTAGCAAACTTAGTAACCTTAGGGCTGGTTTTTCCAACACGGATTAAATGGTGGTTCAGGATTTAGCCTATGCAAAAAGGTGGGCTAAATCCTG
>JAQIWG010002892.1:0-19186 GCA_034695025.1 Chamaedrilus cognettii | reverse complement strand
GTTGCCGATAGGGTTAATCAACCCTAACCTGTCATCAAAAATGTAACGATGCCGTCGCAAATCAGTTAACTCTTGGAGAGGAGAAAAAAATGACCTGGGTTGGCATGTTGTTGAAACCAATCAATTTGAACTCAACGGCACTCACTTGTTTACCAATTGTACAATTCTCGCGGAATTCTCGTAGGTCTATTTGCCGCAAGCGGCGCAAGGCCTAGGCCGTGCATACAAGTGTGACCACGCATCGCCGAGTCAATATGCCTACTAGGCCCATTCGACCACGAATATTAGCGTATTAGAATACAGCGTGCTAAAATGGGTCTATCCATACTATACAGCGCGCCAGTTTTCTAAACATCGCGCTAACACGGTGTTAACACGGTGTTAGCGCGGTGTTAACACCGCGCTAACACCGTGCTAATCTGTGCAACGGATTGAGTAGTACGTTCAGATTGAGAACGAGTTGTCCTCAAATTTCAACTCAACTCTAACACCGTCCTAACACCGTGGACTTCAAAGCACCCTTTCATAGCGCATGATCATTCATGTCGAATTTTGTGGGCGTGTTCACTAAAGCTACCATATGAATGTTTGTAAATTTTTACTCGTAGTCAAAAAAGGCGACGCAGTGTTGATAATAAATTAGTGTTTTTCTTATTATTAAACCCCCAGCAGGCGTACAATATGTTTGACGGAGCAAGCCGAGAAAGAAACAAACCTCGTAAATCGATCAAATTTTTCGAATTAAATTTTAACAAACGAACAAACAACAATCAGCTGTTTTGCATTCTGGAACTGACGCAAAATAAATTTAAATCTTATTAATCGGCAGCAAATAAAAATTAAGCTTGTATCATATTATCTGAATATGACTTGTATCACCGTTTCTAATTGGTCAAAAACAGACCAATTTGCCGGAAGTATTCTATAGATATCGCGCACGTTTGTTTCAAACAAAATGGCCGCGCCCTTGATGAGCAAATGGCATGGATGTTAATTCGGCAACATGTCATATCCTCCCTAACTCCTAATTACGTTTTTTCAGGGATTTAAATTGTCGACTGGATTGCTATCAACATATCGCACGCAAATCAGCTTTAAAATGGCGGCTATTCTGGGTGCGCAGCTCGCCTTTACAATGATTGTTGCAAGCGTTTTGTCTAAGTTCTCCGGACGCTACTCGTTCGGTCGGTGGATCCTAACAAGCGGCCTGGCCCGTTACGTCCACCCCTCTGACGAGGAGCTCAGGCGCCTTGCCGCTGGTGGGGGCCTGAGCCGCAAGAACAAATCTGGCGGTAAGGCCGCGCGGAAGTCGGACAGCGGGGCGGCGGGGGAAGATTTCACCGTCCTAAAATCAGCGATCGATGTGCAGCTGGATTGCGTTCAGATTCGCTCCGTTGATCTGCTGCCCCTGCAGTTCTACACGGAGTTTCAGTGGTTGATGGACTTTGCCGTGTGTGCGATGTTTATTCACGCGGCGACTGAAGTGTACTATGCTGTGATTCGCCCTACACCCGGCACGGAGACGAATCTGAGCGTACTCTGGTGCATTCTCGTCGGAGCCTTTGCGCTCAAGGTTATTGCTCTTTCAATTTAAAACATAATTTGAATTAGGATTACATGTCATTTATACATCGCTTCAATGACCTGACACTAGGCTTCAAGCAATCTAACATATAACTGTTGTTGCATTAGATATGTATTGGATTGGTAGTGAATCGTGTCCTAAATGTGTGATGGCCTATATACTATATCTTCTTATTGTTTCAGGTGATGTACGCAACAACGGCCATCTACTTCCGTGTCGAGGACGGCGGTGAACGCGTTCTCTGCGTTCTCTTTGGTGCGTTCTTCCTCGTGGCCGCCATGGCTGTTCTCATAGTCGATGAACGCACGCTCGACTTTGGTCTTGAGTCGGCGTACCGCAACTTCACCGCCTCGGCGGCCGACTTTCGACGTGACGCCGCAGCCGCGAAGCACGAAGCCGATACGTCGGAGGGGCCGGTGTCCCTCCTGACGGTCCGCATGGCGCTGGCTGCCGTTTGCTCGGCAGTCGGAACGTTCCTGACGTTCCCCGGGCTACGCCTGGCGCGTATGCATGCCGACGCGCTGCGCTACGCGCGCGATCAGCCGCTGCGCCAGCTGATGCTGCATATCAACATGGTGCTGCCCCTCGTCGTTGCGCTCACCTGGGTAGCGCCGCTATTCAGGGACCACCTGGTGGCATCGGTCGACACTACAGAAACACCCTCTCTTCCTTCTGATGAGGAAGGGGTTGTGGGTGGGGAAGGGGAAGGGGTGAAAAACGGAACGCGAGCGGGGGGGTTGGCGTTGGATGAAGAAGCGGTGCAGTTTGTGCGAATTGTGCTGCTGCTGGGACTCTGCGCGTTTCGCTTCTCGCTCGTATGGATCTATCTGCAGGTTGGGCGATGTGGAATTTGGGTTAGGCGCTGTGATTTGAAGCGAATTGGGTTAAGCTGTACTATGCTGGCATAGTTGAAAATATTAAAATTAAAAAGTGGATAGATCTCATTAATCGTACTAGGCATTAATTGATCAAATATTTTCTTCAAATTAGCATGTTCTACTTTTATGAGTGTTTTTGGCTGATGGAATAAATTAAAGTTTAATGGAATTCCCTTAAGACCTGTGCAAATTTTGTGTTTGGTGCATGCAGTAAACCTAAACTTCAACAAAATGTCTTCAAGACTCTCCACTAATCACGCGATTGTTTTTTGGCAGGTGCACTAAACCTCAATTTCAATCAAATTTCCTCACGACCCTCTGCTATTTGGACCGTTGACGTACTGTTGCAGGCGTATCTAAACATGGCGGTCGACAAGGTGGCCGAACTCAAGCGCGAGGCAGGTCGTATCGGTGCCACGGAGCTCAAGAAGTCTATCGTGCGTGTGTACTACTACCTCTGCGTCGTGGCGCTCCAGTACCTCGCTCCCCTCGTGCTCCTGCTCTTCACCGCCCTGCTTCTCAAAACCCTCGGCGACTGTTCCATGGCGCGCGTATTTGGTGTAGAGATACCCTCGTTTCGACGAGCCATCGCGTCCGCCACGAGGGTTTCACCGTCGTCCGCCGGGGTCGCGCTGAATCAGGATTCAGCGGAGGGAATTGCGGAGGGGATCATCGGAACGGCGTCGGAGTTCTCGCAGTCTCTGGCGCGGCTCAAGCTCGTGTTTACACCGGTCTGCTTTCGCGGTCTGCTGTCCTTCTCGGCATGGTGGATCTGCTCAGCCTGGTTCACTACCTCCGCCTTTGGCCTTATGTACTACTCCTACTTCAGGGAGTAGAACTTTGTTCTACGACTATAGGAGTAGAAGTTGTGCGTGTGACTTTGCAAAGTTGAGCAAAACTACGGTGCATATTGTAGATTGGGATAGTGTGCAGCTGAGCTTGTGAAATGGTTCTTGATACTTCTTTATTGTTGGAAGTATTGGCTGCTGTCTGAACAGCAACTGCAGCAAAAAATCAGCCCCTCAGGCTGATTTTTTGCTGCGGTTAGGGGGCTGATTTTTTCCTGCAGTTGCTGTTCAGAGCAAAGTCTTCCTGGATGATAATACGAAAGATTGCTTTACTATATATAGTTTGCTTTGTGCAGAGTTGAGTCCTTTAGTTCAGTAACTAATAATAAGTAATTCAAAAATTGATGGTCTTTAATTTCATGCGAATGACAATTTTTCTGCAACATTTAAAGTAGATATATCAAAAATAATTTAAACAATATCTTTGAAAATATTAAATGATTGTTTGGTTTTCCTTTTTAAAAGATGCTATTATTGACTTTAGAACTGGATGACCTCTGTTCTTGGACTTGTGCCTTGTCTGTGGTGTGCATCAATGCTGGTCTCACTACTCGGTGTGTCGCTATGCAGTACTTGGAGGGCAATTCTCATGAAAAATGTGCTTTGAGTTTGGTTGTTTCATAGGGTTGTGACAAAATAGTTGTGTCTTTATCGTAGTGTTTCCTTTTAACTGAGCAGTGTGGGTTGGCATAGGATCTATGAGAAATGTTGCAGAATGATGGTGCTTTAGATGGCCAACCTGAGATATATGAAAGTAACGTAGCTTGCTAGCTAAAGTTCATGGAGAATGCTTGTTTATTGCATAGACAAATGTCTGTCAAATTTGTTTCGAATGAGTTGTTCATTATCTTTTATAGTTTGCCGTCTTATGTCAACGAAGTACGGTGTTCATTTCTTGGCTGAGTAAGCCTCTATGATTTGTTGTAGTATTTTTCGGTCTCAACCTTTAAACTTTTAATTATTTGTTAACTCAACTATTTGAATTGCATCACTTGCATTTGTTCACCTAAATCAGTAATTCAACAGCAGTAGTGATATATAGGTGTGGTTGAAGTAAAATGATTGAGTAACTTCAAGTTTAATTTAATTTTGAATTCAATTTACTGATTTAATTTAAATTTACTAATTTAATTTGCTTATTCAAACAAGTTCCTGTATCTGTGTTAAGCATTGCCATTTGGATCCGTGTCTATATAATTTGTGCCCTCATGTGTATTTTTATATATCATAAAAATTAGTGGCGATCAAATTGCCCTGCTTTGGCTTGTTCATAATCTTTTTGCTGTGGATTAAATGAATTTAATATAAATGTACGACATACTGAAATATAAGTTGACTACATGAAGACATGCGTTTAGCTACCTATTCTAAGCAGTTTGGTCTTTGTCAGTTTACTACATATATTTGGCGAAGCGTTGTGGTCGAGTTGTCTAAGTCGCGGACTTCGGATTGCGAGTGTGGCAGAAAGTCAGTTCGAACCCCGGCCGCGGCAAAAGATTTCGAGTCACTTTGTGCACCCTTGGCAAAGGTGCTTAATTTCGTCAGCCCTGCAAATAATCATCCATTAGGGTGGAGTGCAGTAGAGAAGTTGAAGTTGAAGTAAAATGTTATTCTGGAATGCCTATGCTGTAAGTAGCTCAGTACAGAATGAGGTTGATCTATAATATGACACGTGAATGCCCGAAGGAGATTTTTTGTTTATAAGCAGTATTTTTAATTACGTTATTGCGTTTGCTTCTTTTTCGCCTTGTGTGCCGTGTGTAAATTTGCTTTTGTTTGTACAAGCATTTGAATCCAAGATGTTGAATTACAGTACAATTTTAGATGATGAAGGAAATTATCGAATGCTTTGGGGATCATTTCATTCAAGTTCAGACATTGTTAATAATGTTTCGTGAACGTTTCAATAGTAGTTCTGGCTTATAACAATTCAAGCAGATCTTTATATGAAAGCCACGTCATTCTATATTACGAAAGTGTGCGTGCATTTATGCACAAACTTGTGCGTATTGGCGTGCTAAATGATAAATTTGAAATAATATCTGATGTGAAATTAATTTTTTCGTTAACTACTAAACTTAATTTATTTGCTTAGCTGCTTAATTTATTTCTAGCTAATCGCATTGTTTAGTTGAATGTTTGTGACAAGTTTGTTGTGCAATTATATGGTTACTATTTGCACTAGTGTTTAGAGACTTGATTAATCACAGCATGTATTGAGCACACAGCCTATTATTCCATTATTATAGAAATACCAAAGGAATAACATCATGGGCATTTTTTATTACTAGCTGAATTATTGCATTTGAGTAACATCTTTAAAAAAGCGAATAAAATAATTAATATAAATCAATAATAATTATGATTCTATATAAATAAGTCTAATTATGGTTAATAACAGCAATGAGCACGATAATTTCCCGTTCGAAAAAAAATCGCAATGTTCTACGATATCAGAAAGTCATGCAGTTATGCTAGTACTCCACTGCTTTAGGAGCCATCCTGCATCACAGGCACCTGCATCCTGCCTCTGATTCTCGGCCAAAGTCTCAGAATTAGATTTAAAAGAACAAGAAAAGTTCTCGAATCTGTACTCGAATCTGTTTAAAACCGGTTAGGTTGCGCGATTTAACGTGCCCCGTTGTTATGGCAGGAAATTTAAACATGGAGAATAAAAACAAACAGGCGTCCGAGATAAGATTAGGCACTGCCGAAGAGCCAGAAGGAGCGCTTGAAGGTGAAGTTGGCGCGGAGGAAGAAGATGATTCAAGGGTGGGACGCACAGCTCCGCTGATGACTTCAGTGGAAGGACTGTCGCCACCGACCGAGCAAGGCATAAAGCTCCGTGAGTTATATAGGCCTAGGCCTAATGGGCGGAACCTCTGCGGCATGCTATTATCTTTTATCTATTATAATATTTTAGTTGTAAATCATCTAAACATGATGCTGCAAATTATTTTTGTTGGCAAAGGCTAAATTCTTGAAAATATTTGAAAATTTTGCACGTTTGAGGCTGCTCGGTTTTTGTTTAAGGATGATGGTTTAACGCTTTCAAAGCGCAAAATTTGCATGCAAAATCGCAGTTCATTACATTAGCTGCATGCCAATATCATGAAACGTCAAACTTTGTTTATCGCTCATCGCTAACAAATGCTCATCGCGTTTATTTGCTTTAATGCCGCTCGCAGCCGATCCGCCCCCGTTCCAAGCTACGCTCATTTGGAATGAGATCGTCGCGGATCTCAAAGCTTGCGTTCCCCTGAAACGTCGACGCTTGGATCGGACGCGCTACGAACGTTGCTTCACCGGGGCGGAGGCAGTGGATGTAGTACACCGATACCTCGCCACACATGAGACACACTTTGACCAGGCGCGAGTCACCCGCGATAGAGTTATCAAGGTTTGGGTTTGAAATGTGAAGCTTTTAAGTGCGGCACCTTATAGATTTGTGTCTGTAATCCATCTTACGTAGTTGTTTAATAAACACTACTGTTGCACTGAGTTTTTAAATTCCGACGGTCGTTCATATTTCAAGCGCATTTTCTTTTCTTGTTTTGGTAATTGCGATAGATTTGTGAAGATTTAACATTCTTGAAAGTTAACGTATAAAAAACCTTTTGATTTTTACTCACATTTATGTGTTCAGATAGAGGGTTATGAAAGCAGCAGCTTAACGTGAAAATACACAGCTCTTACCTTATAGGTAGGTAGGCCTATGTTTCTGTTGTGCTGGCAGCTGTGTCAGCTGCTGATTGACTTCCAAGTCATAGTGCCCCTGAGAGGGGCGACGGATAGACGCCGCTTTGAGGATGGGCGCACGCGGCTCTACTGCTTCGCGCCCAATCAGCCGGACGGTGAGCCAGTCGGTGAGCCAGTTGGCACGCGATCAATATCGTCGTCGTCGTCCAACGTCAGCGAAAACATCTACAGCTCTCAGATTACGTATGGGGCCGATGTGTCTCCTCAACATTGTACATGGCTATAGAATGTGCTGTAGTCCTTGTTCCAATTAAACATTGTAGAATCTCTTTAATTAGTTAATTGGCCTGATCGCTTTTCTGTACAACAATTAAGCCGTATTTTGATATTTATGAACTAGAGAGACGTGCGCTGTTCAGGTCTGTGAAGGAGGAGCAGAGTGACGATGGTTCACTTGACTGCGAGGTCATCAGTAACAGAGCGTTGCTGTCCCAACAGCGATCACGCTCTTCCCTTCTCTCTGCTGAATCTCCTTCCTTCCCTCTTGGTCAGTGCTTGTAAGGTCTCTCGTAATGTTGCAGCAGATTTTTTGTACCTCTGCTAAAACCATGTCCTAAGATATATTTTTAGCTAAATTTGACGTCATTGGACCATGATTCTGTGCCGGACAGTACATATAAAAGATTGTTGTATAAATTTTTTTGTTTTTTCTATTCAATGTTGTAGGCTCAGTTTAAGTTACATGACCTATTTTTTGAGAAAGCTTTTGCTTCATCATCATCATCATAATCATTTACGCTTTACGCACTGGTTGAACATTTCCTACGACGAGACTTGCCCACAACTCTCGATTCTTTGCCATCTCTCATGCCACGTTCCTTCATAGAATGAAAATAGTGCGGTGCAGTGCGAGCAAAGCATTGTAGCACATATGTAACAAAAACAGCTAATTCTCAATGCTCTCAGTGATGTCATTCGTATGTTTTTGTTTTTCTATCATCGTTTCCCTGGTTATTGTTGTTGTTGAGGTGGGGGTTGGAAGCGCCACAGTGCCGAGTGCATGCACGCCCCCAGCCCCCTTCTTCCTCGCTCTCAGTTCTCCCGGCGCCCCTCCCTCCAGCCCTTCTGCGTGTCACTGAGGGTCAACTGTGTGCACAGGGCCGGGTCACCCGTGCAGCCCGGTAAGAGCTTGATTGAATCTTGAAGTGGGACCGCATATCTGGGTCACCCGTGCAGCCCGGTAAGAGTTTGATTGAACCCTGCAGTGGGACCGCATATCTGGGTCATCCGTGCAGCCCGGTAAGAGCTTGATCGAACCATAGAGTGGGACCACTAATTTTGTCACCCATTCTTGTTGGATTTTGCTTTTGTAATTGTCTGCATAAATTGTACAATTGTAGCATTTTGAACTTTTAAAAACTTATTGAAATATTTGAACCTCTGATTTTTGTGTCCTCAATAAATAGTCATTTGGTTTCGAAATTGTTTGTTAACCTAATTGTTTTCTGTGTCAGACACTGATGAGAATACAATCTTGCGAGAGACTGCCCTCAGTGACCTTTTGACCCTCGTCGACCTCCCGATGCTCGACGGCATTGCGCACTGCGACCCTGCCCCCTCGTGGGGGTGGCAGAACCGGCGGGCGAGCGTCGGGAGTGGTCTGCCGACCCTGGCCTATCAGAATTCTGCGTTCAAACGATTCGGCAGCTCATCTTCGGTCTTCTCTCCGAGCGATGAAAAAAAGTGAGCGAGAATTTTGAGTTTTTTGAGGTGTTTTTTCTTGGGTGTGTGTTTTTTTTTGAAGGATGGGTTATAGTTCTAAGCTGAACTTATTTATGAATCAGTTTTTTATTTTTATGAATCGTTCTTCAGTCATTTAGTTTTTATACTATTCATATATTTACTATAAAATCCTGTTGCCTTTTGGCATTGTGCGACTGATCATCTGTATGGATGCAGTTTAAATTTATAGTTAGGGTTATCTTTCCGATCCTTCTGCAGATTGAGTTGACTAAATCTGTTATGTGCTAGTTAAGCACAGTACGCTGCTTGTTCTTTAAATTGCTAAATATTTTACGGAGTATTAAGCATAAGTTTTGAGATGAACTACATTCATGTTATCTTCTAATACACCAACCAATCATCTTGCTGTGTGTGTCACATGACCTCAGATCAGAAGATGATTGGTGGACGCTGGCCGTCGACTGTGTCCAGGCCCTTCCCTCCCCTCAGGACCCTCACAATTTCTCCACTTCCACTTCCGCCGCTCGCTTCCTTGACCTCATTGACCTTTCCTTCACTCCGAATATCTCCGATGCCCGCAAGCGCGAACTATTCCGACTCATATCTGACCGATGCGGCGGACACGCGGACCGCGGACAAACCACCCGAGGCGTGTTTGCCTCGCATGGCACGCTTGGCCACGGAGCTTTTGACCACGGGGCACTTTGGCCCGAGTCGTTTGCGCCGCTGCACGTGGAGTTGTATCGGCTGCTGATGCGCGGGGGGGTGGCGCGCACGGTGCGTGCGCTGAGGCTGAGCATCGCGCTGTTGGACGGGGAGACATGCGCACGTGTGAGGGCCGTGCTGGCCTTCATGGCGCTGGCAGGGGACGAGGGACAAGTGAGGCTCAGCGACAAGGTCGGCATTGGATAATGACTGATAAATCTGTTGTATGTCATATTTATAATAGTATACAGTTATTGACGTTGGAGTGTTTATATAATTTATACATTGTGTTGATTTGGGACATGCTTTCTGCCTGCTTACTAAACATATTCATTATTATGCAAAGGTTTTGTGGCTAAGTTGTTAACATTACATCTTTTGTATTACTCGAGCAATAGTTAAGTTTGTGCTTTTTCGTGAAAGTCTTCCATCTCCTCTCTGCACTCTACAAACAGCACGGATTATATTTATTTATTGTGATTCAAATTATTATGAACATAGTTGTGCGCGCTGTGCAGACGTCCAACCGCGCGGTGGTGGAGCGCACATTCAGCTGTGTCATCGTGCCGTGCGGCACCCTCACGCCGCACCAGACGACCCAGCTGCACTCCTTCATGGTGGAGCACTACGCCGAGCTGTGGAGCGCCCCCGCCGACACCTCCGAGCTCGCTCGCTCTCGCGCGGCGTCCACTAAAGACGTTCTCACGCCCGGTGAGCAGCGGCGCGCCCGGCATAGGCTGTTTCTAGAATCTAAGCGTTTCGACAGATTTGCAAGTCATGTAAGTACATTGAAAAGTGAAATCAAGCATAGATAACTATGAATTGTAAACTTATTTGCTTGTAATTGAAGAACAGTGTAGGACACATGCTGTAGTACCGTGCGCCGCATCAAAAAATATCTTAATACTTTTTAGTCATTTTATCATCTCCAATGCAAAATATTTATCCACGACAGCGTGAAGAATATTGGTTATGTTATGTCTTGCAAATTATGAGTAAGCCCAGCTAATAGCTGAGAGCATGCATTTTACTTGTTAGATCTCGCAATCTAATTGACTATTGTCACTATGGCAGCTTTTGACCCCAAAGCTTAAAGCCACAACCCATTATTATTTAGGCCTATTGTTTATACACCAATTCCGTTTGAATTTTATAACTTGTGCTTGTGCGTGGATAACACATTTCAGAGAGATCCTTCTGTCGACGAATCAGCGCTGTCCAATTTGAAACGGAGCGTGCTGATTGGACGGAGAAGTGTCTCGTTGACCTCATGAACTCTATCCTGGACGACACACGAATGAGTCTGAAGCAGAAGAAGCACCACATGAAGCTGTTTGCCAAGCACCACGCTTCCCTCTATCTCAAACACTTCCCCAACATGGTCTAGCGTCTACGGGCCTCTTGCTATGGACGCTGTTTGCAAGCACCACGCTTCCCTCTACCTCAAACACTTCACCAACATGGTCTATAGGCTACAGGCGCGTTTCCATGGATGCTGGCATTATAACATGGTCTTATATCAGCAGTGTTTTTGGCTCCAAACTGTGTTCTTGATGGAAAGAAGCCAAATTGTGTTCTAGCTAAGCAGCTAAAGTTTTAAAGTGTTCATTGCTACACAGTAACAAACAAATATTGATATTTGTTTGTTACTGTAAGGTAGAAATGTATGTTACAATGTCGAAATGTATATGTAAACATATGTGTTTACATAGTGGTTTTGAATGCAATATACAGCTTTGGTATTTAAATAGATTTTTTCAACGATGTTTTAAAGGACACACTGCAGAATATTATGCTAGTTAATAATTGAATGCATTGTGAATATCTTGTTTCTAATTGCATATATTTCTTGATTCACGCATTTTATGAGCAAACTTCAATACTATTATAATATACTCTAATGAAATTTAAGTATCTGCATTGCTTTCATGAAAACTGCTATAAAAGCTATTTATTTTTAGCTATCAACTATATAAGCTTTTGAAAAATGTAAAACCTACTGTTTCGTTCAGAGAAATGTTCTGCTGTATTTATATGTGTATTAAATTGTATTTAGCTTCTGTTACGTGTGTTGTGTGTGAGATGGGACAATCAAATTTTCTTCTTCAGTGAAGTGTCTCTTTATGCTTCGTTTTCTCAAAGAAATGTGATCAGATTTTTATCAGAAACGAGTCCTAGGTATAATGCTTTTGTAGGAGTGTGCTGGAGCCTGGTGATAGATATGGACTTAAATCAACATATTGGTTTACACAATGTAGCTGTTAACAGTTTTTTATGACCACTCACTAATTGATGTTTGTATTCTGTTCTTTTATGCTTATATTTGCGTGTGTGTTTGATGCTTTTATCGCTTAAAAGAAGCTTGTTGAGCACACGTTTCTAATAACCCGCTTGGGAGCACTGGTGTCATACGTACAGGTCACTTTAATTCTAGATCTTGAAGTTTGCTACTAGCCTGCTAGTCCTACTAGTTACTAAAGTTGATTATTTTACACTTCGTACTCAGCTTATAACTATCACCGAATTCATTTAATGTACGTGATCTCGTCATCCGCTTACATGTATATAAAAATTTACGTTATATTTTTAACATTGCGTCGGCATTATCATTATAATGGTTAGTCTCTCAAAATTTAGATACGACACAGTGATTGTTGTAATTAATCTTGCATAATTATGTCAGCATAATTGATATGTAGTGTATTCCGGTAATGCCATGGCAGGCCCAAACTGTTGTCTCTATTCATTTAGTACAGCCTGTACTTCGGAGACAGCTAATGATGGGGGTAATGGACTTAACATGCAATCGTTCGTTTGTATCGCGTTCAAAACTTATTTTGCGGATATTTTTTCAATTTATTTATAATATTGCTAAACTGTGTGGTGTCAAATAAAGCTATATAATGCTGCTTTCTATTTCTTGTAGAGTTTATGGTAAGATGGTTTATGGGAGGGGGAGGGTAGCTTTTTCACGCGACTTCGCTCCAGGGCCTATGTGAGGAAAGGTGCAGCATTCAGAAGGATTTAATTTCGAACATCTTTTAAACTGCCCTTTATATAAGTGTACTATTCGCATGTAGTTTCAAGATTCTAGTTCTTGGCATAGACTCAACAGTTTCTCAGTAACATGACTGCGTGCTGATGTGGCGCACGACCATCACTAAGACTTGTTTTATCGATCACTATCAGTTGTTAATATTTTTTAGTTCATTCAAAGTTTCAGCTGCAGTCTACAGCACCAGTATAGCCCACACGTACATTGTAGGTCAAACATTTGATGAATAGTTAGTTTGATTCAACGAAGACCTTTTAGAAGGGCCAAAACTCGATAGACACCTAATGGAGCGTAGCTAACAGCAAGTCTAATGATCGACGGTGAACGATTGTTATACAGCGCGACTAATTTCAGGCCACACGACGTCGTGACTCAGAATGTCACGATAGGAGTCGATAGCCTACAATGTAGTTTATCTACAAACTGCAGTATGACTACTACACGCATGGAGTTGATGCTATATCCGCAGTGACTGATGGAATGCCAATCGAGCTGTTACATTATCGATTACTTATTGTCAACTAGTCACAGCCTACATTCCGTGTAGTAGTCGCCTATGTTCAGAACGCTCTATCTAATCCCGGTCAGCGTTTCGCTGCGCGACGTAGGGTAGATCAAATTACGTGTAGATGTGAAGTGAATTACTGTAGATGTGAATTAATTACGCGTTAAATTCGTGTGATATCTAATATTAGGTTACTGGGGCTTATGATAATTTTTCGCATTTATAAGTTTTTTGCATGAAGGATCGCCATGATGGTTTTGAATCGCTGAGAAAGCTGTGCGAGTGACGTCACGTGCAAGCAATACCATCATCTGAAAACGTCGCCCTGCCATTGGCATTACCCGACAACTCATTGCGTTACCCGACAACGCATTGCGTTACCCAGCGGCCATGGCTCAAGCACCTGCACTTGGCACGGATACGTTCCGTAACCATGGTACCCATCTATACAACGTACGTTCAGCCTCAACGCTATTCTGATCGCGAGTGCAGGCCGAATTACGCCGTAAAACTATCCTCATTATTTTATTGATTTATCTCAAAAAAGAACGATAAACTTATATTTCACTCCGATATCATCAGCCATCTTGACTTATCTTGACTCAACTTGAGGTGTCTCATTCCTAGAGTTAGTGGCCAAACAACGATTCCATATCTTCGTCGCCTTTTGACACGCTTTTCGTGCTTGACGTTTTTTTAAAGCAGAATTTTTAGCATCTCGACTTAGACCACGTCTTCAATCTATAGGCCTAGGCCGACGCGACACCCTGTTGAATATTATCTGGCCTATTGGTGAAGGGTTGTTAGGCTAGCTTAAAACGTAGCGGTTGCGCCAACGGCTGTAGATACATGTATAGGCCTACTTGCTGTGCATGTTGCCTGCATAGCCTCTGTGATGAATGTAGTGAACACTGTGCACAATTACCGAATGCTTTGAAGTGTGCATCTGACAGCCTAATTGTGGAAGCATGCTTGGACTGCGGCATGCCTATAGCCTACCGTTACTGTAGCGCCGTCTATTGCATGAACGTCGTATAATAGTACAGTGCCTAAGCTTACATCAGTTTAGTTAGTGGAGGCTGGAGAATATAGATGTTGGTTGGATGCAGCTGACGCAGATATCGCGGCTAGTCAATACCTGCTGGCAGCTTGTGCTCGGTCTAGTCAGCTAACAATGATCAGCGCCAATGGGCGCGCTGTTGATTGAGTTTGCGAGGAAGCAGGGAGCAAGACCCTTAGTTGATCGAAACAAGGAGAAGCATTTAACTACGCTCAACAATACTCGCTTTCAAATACAATAGACTCTCAAAAATGCACCGCATCGGAAGGGCCCATCTACGCGTACGAGTGTACGATTACCTGTAAATCTTATACGTAAATTACCTTCACGCAATTTATTCAGCAACGCACAATCATGTAAAACAGGCTAATAGCTCACACCTCTGAACCTGTGGTGGAACCCTACGAGAGGGGCTGTGTTAGACGCGTGGGAGTTGGTCGGTCTCTGAGCTGATATAATTGTAGCCTGCATGACATTATGGGTCTCTAGCGTCGCCAACACAATATAGCAATGGCTGCACTGACTATTACAGTCAGCTGTTAGTCTGTGACGCATTGTTACGGAATAAGCATACAATGCGCAGTGATATTCTCTGAAAATCGTGCGTTCTTCGTGAAGGCAATTTATTGAAGGGGCTATATCCCCTCTTTGCTCTACTCGCGGCGTACATTACACCTACTTCGGACGAGCGCCAAGAACCTTAGAGGGCGTATGCTATAGACCGCTCACTGCTACATGCTAGCATATGGGCCTATAAGCTATAGCCTACATGTAGCCTACTTGTCCACGCGTTTGGCAAGCTTCGATTAGGGCACTGCTTACTCAACCGACTGAGCACGCAACGTCAATATATACCGTGTAACGTAAATAGTAGCGCACCGTGAGGAGTGTACACAATACCGAGAGCGCAGGCCGCAGGTGGGTCCAGTGTTTGACGCGGACACTCGAACCGTCGACGGACAGCCTGGGTAAACTCTTCAACCTGTGGACACCGATTATATATTTTTCGAGTCGCTAACTCGGAACGTTTCTTGTTTTTGGGGATTTTTTTTCTCATTTTGCGACAGCTTCTGTAATTGAATACGGCGGACGTCATGAAATCTCCGGCAGAAGCATAGTACTAGGAAAAACTTTCGATCGGGGGGGTAGAGGGAGTCAATTACCGATATTTTCTCTCCGGGAATATTTCGAAAGCATTATAATATTATTTTTTTGCCAAAAGCCCGCATATAGATAGTTCTTAGCCTCCCCCCCCCCGCCCTCCCCTGCAATCTGTAACAAGTGTGTGCGAATTTCTTAGGACTTTAGTGTTTCATGCATTGCCTTTGCTTGCTGAGTATAGGCTACTCTAGCCGACTGCTCAAAAAATAAATAACAGAGTTCTTTCCAATTACATTTGCAAGTTCGTGTTAACATGAATAATTATAAGTGTCACGTGCTAAAGGACACTTTTTCTAACGGTACTTTTAAAAACCATTCTTAATTCATTCCACTCAATGCAGACCACTTATTTATTTCCTAAGCCATTCTTTTAACAGTAGCATATCTACCCATTTCTTACAAAAATTTCTTAATTTTTGCTCTTTTCAAGACTCATCTTTACGCTCCATTTCATGGTTTGGACCATCAACGAATCATACATTATACATAAAATTTGATCGTGGATTGAATCGTGGTTGGAACCAAACTCATTCATGGTGGGAACGCATTAATCCTCTTTAGCGTAATGCTACACACAAGCAACAATTCGTGGTGGAACCAGGCCACTATGCATGGTAGGATCACCCTCGCTCGCGTTGAGGAAGCGTCCCCTCTGTCCACGTAAGGGCGGCTGCGCCCCTATTAGCAGCACTACAACTAGAACTTGTACGGGAGGCGGTGCCGACGCGATGGTACTAAAACTGCGAGGCGCTGCTGAGTATACGATATAGCAGCGGTAGTCTACGGCAGAACGGATCGGGCCCGCTCGCTGGTATATAGGGAGGATTCAAAGATTTATTGACAGGTATGGGCGATTGCGAAGCTGTTGGAGCGCTGAAAGGGTAGCTTGCTGCACGGTATTGGCTGCCTAAATCACATAGACCAAACGCTAACTTTCGCTGTATGATAGGCTTGTGCGAGCGAGACATCTCCAGCGAAACATCTGAAGCATAAGCTAATAGTATAGGCGAGAAAAATAACGTTCGCATCGTTCAGCAGCCGCGTGAACCGTGTTATAGCATCTTTAGGCGCACAGCGGGATATACAACGGTGTAGTAGATCTTCACCGTGTGCTAGCCTGTAGATAACTAGATCGTATATTATAGGTATAGTCCAGCTGCAAAGACAGTAGGCCCAAGTGCAGACTTATCCGAGGCCTGTTACTAGTCCTATTTCGTAACACATTTATGGTCAACGATTGTGTAAAATCGGTTGTAGAATTGTGATGCAAAACATCAGGCTATAGCAAGGTTTGCGCATAGCAACAGTTAACAGCTGCAAAACTAGATCCATGCAGGCCTACCATAATTATTGAGAAGTAGGCCTATCGAGAGGTGGCGAACTAAATTATTTAAAAATTCAAAACTGAAACAAAAAGCTGCAGGCTATTGCTTAATTTAGGAGTAGGCCTATAGGCTATTGATGATCGTAAATTAGCGTCAAGTTCGGGCTTTACAAGACAATTTTCATGCCGTTAGGACAACGGGATAGCATCAGTCTCTGGGTTTATACGTTAATTAGCGTATCAGCCCAAAGACTGATGAAGTCGATGCATATTTATAGACTGCATAATTATTGATATTATTGGATTCGATTGTTGGTTAAAAGCTCTCCGTTGTATTGTGTTTTGTGCAGACCTAAAGGTGCGTGAGACGCTCAAGCGCCCTCAGTAGCCTACACTCCGTCAATACGGGAGCCCTGCCTCTGAACTGAATCGCATTGATCTCCCTACTCGTCGTATTGAGGAAACAGCACTCAAGACTTAACCGATCGATCGAGCGCGTCTTCGATACACTGAATCGCCTCACAAACAACGTCAACTTTCAACGCTAGACTTCCCTCCACTTCTATTGCCCGCACAAATGCGCTGTGCTAGCGGCCCAAGGACGCCGCGCCGCCGCAGCCGAAGAGGCCGCGTTCTATGAATATCACCCTTCGTATATCAGTCCTCCACGGCCGGCCTGCTGCAGCAGCGCTAGATGGCGACACCACCGACGGTGAACTCAGCCTCCTCGATGACGTCACGGACTTCGCGAACGTTATGGACCAATTGCAGAACAGGACGGAGTATGACGTCACTGCGGAGTATGACGTCACTGCGGCGCAGACGGCGGCGGGCGGGGACGGGCTGTCGCCCATGGCCGTCCACTTTATCGTCGTCGGCGCGCTGTTCTGCGCGGTCGTGCTGCTTGCGCTGGTCAACCTCTGGATACATTTCCGTGGAACGAGCTTTCGACTCGCCAGAATGGCGGCTGCCGGGGGCGTTGAGGCGGGGGGGCGGGGAAGGGCGTCCGGGGGCGGAGGAGACCCCCCGAGGGGTCCGAGACAGATGTTTATGCGGCCGGCACGGAATATAACTCGGTTTCGCTAGGATGTGGGTTTTATGGCGGATTACGTGTCTGTGTTGTGTACGTGCGTGTGTGTGTGTGTGTGTGCATAAATACTGACAGAAGCATAGAAACTATTTGTGGTGTATGTCGAGCCTTCAGGTCCAAAAGGCGCCATGTTGGATTTTGTATTCTGAACTGTCAGAGACCTTACATTGTCGCCCTCTGTGGAGTCGCTGTCCATGTGAAACTGGTGATTTTTATTGCTGTCGTCTTCAGCCATGTTGATTGATTGTCGGCGTCCGCCATGTTTGATTAAAATTTCATTTGTCAGCCATATTTGATTGACAGTAACTGCTGTTGCCAGCCATGTATGATTGACAGTCGTCGTCAGCCGTGCTTGCTTGACAATTTTATCAACAATGCATCTCTACCATGAATGTTCAAGTTTAGTGTATGGCCACCGTCTACTATTTATTGTATTTATGTGATAATTAATCAGCCACGCGTGCAGCCTGAAATTTGTAAGCTCAAAACCCTACTCGGTGAAATTAGGGTTTTGAGGGGGAGGGGGTGGGGGCAAAGTATGAAACGCCTTGTATTTTGTTATTAACAATTTGTCTAAATTCTCAAGTTTCATTGACCCATTAGTCCCAAAAAAACTTTTATCGTTTTAATGTTTATCTGCTAATCGGTTACCCACTTTCTCTATTGACATGGCAATGTTTCTGTAGATTTACAGACTATTGTGATCAATGAAGTCGTGCTGCCTCTCCAACATGTACATGTACTCTTAGACTTAAGCAATGTGTCATAACTGTCCGTATGCCTAATTACTGTAATAATAAGGCCAGCTGCGTGTACATGTATGCTTGAGGCTTATAAATTGCTTAGAGACTTCTAAAATTGTCAAGCCGTTAAGAATAAGAAAGCCATCTTGCCATATATTGATAAATATTATTGCGCCTGCGGTCAGATCTATTTTCTACTGAACGATAAGAACAATTAACCGCATACTGTTCATGCAGAACAAGCGACTTTTATCTGTGACTCAATCAGATTAGCACGCACTAGCATGCAGGCCTAATCAAACTGAATATAGCACACATACATGTACAACTTAGTTAACATTTTTCTCGTTTAATTTCTTCTGCTTCGGTGCAGCTTACGACACCAAGCAAAATGATGTCTTATTGCCTTGTTTAAGCGGCATGCGGCTGATTCTGCATAAAGGCTGCATACTGCATAGTATTGTGGCATATTTTTGCCGGCGCTCAGTCATGAATAGATACATCCAATTGCATCTATTCACATATAGCCTACGCTACATGTAATGTAGGCCTGGGCTACATGACATAGTTCTAAAAACATGCAGTGTGCGTGCGCGTCAGAACACAGAACACCGATCAAACCCGAACTCACGTAATGCCACGCAAGGCGCATGAAGCCTAGTCCTGCTGTTACAGCAGCTGCTGCAGCCAGAGGCTACGTTCCAGATGAGAAGGGAGCACCCTCCTCCCCCCTCCACTAGCATTTTAGGTGTTGTCAATGTTAAAGTTAAGAAAGAGGGGCACCCTCCAC
>JAQIWG010002891.1:0-19188 GCA_034695025.1 Chamaedrilus cognettii | reverse complement strand
GAAAAGTAATAGAAACTGGGTAAAATACAACGGTTGTCGAATAGCAGGTTGAATAAAAACGAATTTTAAAAGTATTTCTGTAACCTAAACAGCATAAAACGATGCAACCTAGACAGCGGCTAGCGACACTCTCATCTGGATCAAGCCTTACATAAGAGGATCTTAAAAATATTGGATCAAACAGAATCTGAAATCATTTTTAAAAGAAACTCTTTTTTAAATTCTATAATACATACGCAAAGAAAAATTCATGTGCACCGACAAAACAAATCATGCTTTAAAAGTACACAAGCTGCAAAAATTAAACATCAAAATCTAAAAAACCAAACTAAAACGCATAAAAAACTTCAGTACCATCGTTTTTTTTCTCCAAAGCTTCCCCCGCAGGTTTCTTGGACGTGGAGGCCTTATCCTCGGCCTTGGCGGTCGTGTTAGATCCTGACCCCGCAGTCGCCGGGGCAGACTTTTTGTCTGCCGCGTCCACTTTAGGCTTGGCCGTCGCAGTCGTCGACGTTGTGGTCGTCTTCTTGACTGCAGGCGAGAGCGCCGCATCTGCAGCGCAGCAACAACAAACTGCATACAAGGGGAGGCATAGCCCTGCGGTAATGACTGACTTAAATCAAAGGTCAACTTCCTTCTCAATCACAAATATAAACCAAAGAACTTTTAAATGCTGCTGAAATATGCGAACAATTGCTCATTGAACTAAACTTTAGGCAAGGTACATGCACTATATGGTACTATATGGTACATGCACTAATTTCATTCAATAAATACTTCAGAACTTCTTCTGTGGCATGAAATATGTATCATGAAGTGCAAACACGCTTTTATCGAGCAAGAATTACCTTTGTTGGTAGCAGCGTCCGCAGGTTTCTTGTCCGCCACGACAGGAGCCGCGTGTGAGGAAGGATGACCTTCCTTGGCCTTCAAACACACAGCAAACATTCACAATAATTGACGAATGACCTTTTAAATTTATTGTACTCTGATGACCAAGTAAGACAGCATCCTCACAGGATGCTCTGTTTAGACCTTCGATACCCACTAAACATCCGTGAGCATCATAAACAAGGCGGCAGATGTGAAGAATGCAGATGTACTCGTTTCACAGTGATCATCTTCCTATGCAGCTTGGTGCAGTGCTATCTACAGCAGCCTATCTAACGTACTATATCCACAGCAGCCTATCTACCGCAGCCTATCTACAGCAGCCTATCTACAGCAGCCTATTCTCAGCAGCCTATCTACAGCAGCCTATCTACCACAGCCTATCTATCGCAGCCTATCTACCGCAGCCTATCTACCGCAGCCTATCTACCACAGCCTATCTACAGCAGCCTATCTACCGCAGCCTATCTGCAGTCCAGTAACAAGTTGCTAGGCTTGGCGTGTACTCACTCGTTCGACAGAGATCATCTTGCCGTGCAGCTCGGTGCGGTGCAGGTGCTGGATGCACTTGGAAGCCTCCTCGGTCGTCGCCATCGTCACAAACCCGTAGCACTTGGCGCCAGGGCTCTTCGCGTTGGTCACTACTTTCGCGCCCGTCACCTGAACAGGTCATCCACACGGCACAATTAACGTCCAATTGAGGATTTTGTTGTAAATAGCAAATAAAATGCTCATTTGCGGCTTGTCAGCAGAGTAATACATACATGTTATACGATGACAGTCATCTGCAAATTTAAGAACCATTCCCAACTACAATAATCGACAATTTCCGATAATATTTCCATGGCCAGATTTAACAGCTGATCATAGCAGTCGAGCAAAACATATAAAGTGCAACGGCAGTGAGTGGATACCTTGCCGTGCTTGCTGAAGAGAGTCTTGAGGTCAGCAGCACGCGTCGAAGATGACAGACCGCTGACCCAGAGGTTGCGACTGGCGCTCGACTTGCTGCGGTCTGCTGCAGAAGCAGCATTCAGCCATGTACCAACTTAACGACCGAGTACATAGTGATGGTTAATAATAACTAACAAGTGGTCAAAGTAAATATAGATATGATCAACGAGGCCAACAAACAAATATACAGAAGACAAAGGGCACAAATCAGACAAATATTAAGAACTTTTTACACGCAATGCGATGCAACATCAAGGCCTGTCACTAATGACTGGCCTGTCACATAAACTGAAAACAATTTAGTCAGCTTCTACGCTAATTTAGATTTTCTATTACGACAGCATATCTACATATATATATCCAAGAGCCTATGAAAATCAAATCCCAAAGTGCCATTTTGACAACAAGGTTTCTAAACTTACAAACTACAATGGCGACAAAGATAACAAACTAGTTGTACAAGCGAATAAGCTTACCATCCTGACTGATTGGAGCTACTTTAGCGACCACAGTTGAGCTACAAAGCAATTAAAAGAACTGTAAATAAAAATGACGGCTAACAAAGTGCGACTGCAGCAGTCCATTTCAATATTTTCCGTAAAACATTTGCACAACAAATTATACAACGTACCACACTTAGAAAAAGCATTCCCAGTGAAACAAATGAAACCAAGCTAATCAGAAATATATCATTCACAAAAGTTTGAACTTTCCCTATCTATAAATCTTAAGAAGTTCAAAATCTTTATAACACGCATCACTTCATAAAAATACATAGAATTGTAAAATGATGCTTTTGTAGTGAAATGCAGCAAGGAAGTGCTGCATTTATACAGAAACTCTGACGAAGGAAGGCGCAACAGACTGATGAGCAACGATATAACCTTTCGAATGGACCCACCTAAGTTTTGTCTAAACTAAGGAAGTATTAGACAATGGAATTATCGAAGATTTAACTGGCAGCAGTCAAGCCATTGTGAAGCTGAAGCTGGAAGGCCAAATCTTCTGATGGACGATGGGTGGAACAAAAGAACACCTCATCATGACAAAACTGAAGCACTTGGGATCACACAACGCTTGAGAAGACGGCTCAATGACATCGGTCAGGATTCACCATTGGCGCATAACCAAAGGGGAAAGAAGAAGATGCAGAATCCACATGAGCCATGATTGGGTGTCATGGGTGAAGCAGGCCATTCTTCAGTAGAACGACGCCATTCCTTAAATCTCCCACATCTCCCAATCAATCTCCTTGCCCAAAGAGTCCCCTGTTGCCATCCCTCGTCTCTCAACGCCCCTCCCTCTTCTTTCAACGACCTCCATTTAACCCATCCCACCCTTCCACAGATCCCAAACACATCCGCGCCACCCTGTTTCCTGTTGGGTGTCATAGCCACTGGTTACATGAGGATGGCCATGATGACAACATGAGTCGGTTGTACTCGGCTCTCCATCTGTCTCCTTCCTTGTTGCATGTTATCAGAAGATGCTGGACCGGTCCAACCACGCTAGATTCAGTCCAGTTCAAGTCCATTCAAGATCGAACAATGCTCCTAACTGAAAGAAATATTGATCGTAGATCAGCTTACCAGACAAGACATTTGAAGCTCGTTCAAATCCATCGACCCCCGTTAAACCCCCCATCACTAAGCCTTGCTCCACCACTGCCTGACGCGCAATCCTTCGCCCGCCCACAAACCTCTTAGCCTTATCTGTCGCCGCTGCTGCTGTCGAGCCTCCAGGAGTCGTGACGGCCTTGCTGGCTGTTGCAGCGGCGGATGCCTTCGTCGCTTGAGTCGCCGTGACGCTTGTCGTCGTCACAGCTTGTTCCGGTTCTTTCTTGATCATCAGCAAGCCTGCGGCAATGGTGCTAGTCGTCGCCGCTCCAGTGAGGCTTCCTCCGGGGGTCGGCGCGATGGTGGCGCTGATGTCGGCGTCAAGGTCGTTCTGAGACTCGTCGACTAGCATCAGCACGGAGAGATCGTCTTCCGCCTTCTTTTCCGACAGCTTCCCTCCTCCAGTTCCCTTGTCGCCGACTCCGATAGCCGAGTGTCCGGCGCCGTTAGCCGATGAAGGGGCGTCGGCTTGAGCCGGGGGCTCATCTTCAGCGATGGTCTGGCCACTGATGTCCCCCTCGTCCTGGTGGGCGCTGGAATCCTCTGCTGCTAACGCGAGACACGTCAGCAATCAAGCAGTGTGCGGTTAGTATTAAGAGAGGTTAGATTACGTTACGTGTTAGCCACAGTGTGTGGCTGTTGTGTAATGCTGGCTCGTCTTTCATCCTCTTCTTCATGCATGGTTGTACAACAGCATGGATTGGATACCTTTTTATCATCACTCGATGTTCCTATCAGATTTTTGATTCTCTTCCTCAGTCGATCCACACCGTCACAGAAGTATGGTTTTGAAGTCACTTTTGATGGCTTCTATAGCTTGGGTGAGAGAAGAGCAGAAGTGCTGTGCAGTCATACAGTTTGTCACAATGACACATTCATTTGCAATCTTCAGTAAATCTTCCAGTGCCGTGTAGTGATAGTCCACTGCTGGAGAGCATCCTGCCAATTTGTTGTACAGGTCAAGCGCTAGCTGGAAAGATATTGGCAGCTACAATTCAACCAAGTTATCAATGCGCGAAGAAGAGAAGAACTATCTTCACGCGAACAAATTAACACTAAGTATTTTCAATACCCAGATATTTCGAGCAACTGCAGTCGTAAATAGATAGAAGGACCATTACTCAGGATATAATCGCGCGCTTGAGAATTTAAAATATGAAAGATTCTGACATACATTCTACATTTAAAAAATAATAAATAATAATTAAAGATATTCAATCAAAAATAATATAGAGGTCAAATACGGAAAAGCAAGTTCAGGACACGAAACGCGATGTATGCATAACTGGGGTGTCAATTATTTGACCATATCACGCATCTACTCAACAGCACTATTTGACAAGCAAACATTCACACACCCACTCATACACCCAAGCCCACAACTTCAAATCTGTTCAAATAGCTCAATTCAATATACAATTGACTGATATTGATTGACCCTTTACCCACTACTGTATTCTAAACAACATGCCAATGTCAAGTGGCTATGTTCACTATAATAAGAAAGCCTCCCTTTGTAGAGAGAAATATTATCAAATATTTTAATTTCTAGCAACGGGTAAGGACCAAAATATTCTTATAACGAGGCCCAACAGAATCTGATACTATTACAATACAGAATACGAGGGAGATAAAGAAGCTAATGCAAGATAATCCTGCAAGGACTGCATCAGATCCGATGCTCAGCTCACCTCTGCTACCCTCCGTTGGTAGATCCTGCGACCACATCTGCAACCACAACATTGACAGTGCAGGAGGTATGCCAAAGTGAACTCCGAAACCGTATTACGCGTTGCGTAACGCAGAGACATCCACTCAAAGGTGGTCGCATATTGCACCCATGGCTGTCCAAAAATATTGCCATCGTCACTGAGCCATGAGACAAGGAAACGAAGCTGCAATAAGCGCCGTGTAAACAACAACTTCTTCATTCGTTGAGTCTCAACATCACGAACACGGACTTATCCGAGTAAACAAATATGAAGAGAAAAACATTGCAAATTAATAGAAAACGGGTTGGAAACGCGCGCAAAAATATTGTACGAACAAAGAAAAACACGAAGTAAGCGGAGAAAAGAAAATGAGTCGCGAGAGAGTCGTGAGAAGAGAGAATGGCAACTCGAATAGTAGATAATGAAAGGTAGTAGTAGGCTAACTAGACGGGTAACTAGGCAACTAAAAAGATAGAGATTAGGCGATACGAGCGGGAACATCGTCGGCGACAAGGTACGCACATTGTCTGTGAGCAGCTCTTCCTCATCGTCGGCGGTGATCTCGAGGGGACAGTCGACGTTGCCCTCCCCATCCTCCCCCTGGTCCCCGTCACCCCCCATCAACTGTCCAACACCAAACAGGGCGTTCTCGGTCCCACGCAAACACCGTCACGACGCTCACATTTCACACACAGCCCTCACAGAAATATCTCAGACGCATCAACTTAAGAATCAAAAAGAGCTGTCAAGTTCGTACAAGATCAAGTTTCAGACAACACCATGTAACAGGGTGTTGTATACATATAACACGGTAGCACCATTAGATTTCTATAATTACGATATCATTATGATTATTCCAAGCAAGCTAAATCATTGAATCACACATCAGTTCTACTACGACGATTTCGTTTGCTTTGATCGACCCTCTGCTGCTTCATCGACAGACTAGCAACAGAAATATTCACCAGCTCATCATCCGTCGGTTCTCCAGTCTTCCGCAATGCACCAGAATGGACTTCGGAATCATCCACCTCCGCCTCCATCTCATCCTCTCCTCCCTGACAACATCACAACCTCTTTCTTCGATTGCCATAGAAGAAATTATACCCAGCCCCTCTAAAAGAATTCACCACACTCTGGCCGCAATTGACGTAACACGAGCACATGAATTTACGATAGCCATACCAGATTCAAGGAATTGGATGTGCACGACAGAATCCAAGAAAATCAACAAAATACATTCTTCGCTCACAACATTTTGTATATATTACTTATTTGTTTGGGACGGTAGTATAACCAGTTCACAACTACGAATAGAAAGCTTCAGTACCCTAGCTAATATCTTACATTAATTAATCAGAGCCACAAGATTCTGCTACGATATTTCAAATCAAGACTCAAAAAATAAAGTCATAAAGTTCTATAAATAAGATCTACATTAAAATTGCAATTTTCACACCTGTTTCTCAGATCCAGGTTTGGTGGAATTGTCATCTAGAACAAAAAACCAAATTTGAGTCATTACCTACAAAACGTTTAGAGCTCAAATCAATCACACAGCTAATTTAAAAAAATTCGTTTCTAATGGAATCATCCGGTAAAAACAGAGGTCTCCGATGACGGTCCTGGACGCCGAAATGGACCATTAAAATAGAATGGATCTTAAATAATATATTTTCGGAAGACAAAAACTAAACTAAATGTCGCATAATTTAGTCAGCTTTTCAGTTTAAACTTTAAAGGTTCGATAATTGATTAGATTTGTGAAGCTCACCCAAATTGGTAAGACGCACAACGGCAACCTTTGAAGGAGTGCCCATGACTTCAAACTGATGCGCCTCAGGATCGTTGCCCTCACTAATCATTGCCTGAAAGGTAAAAAACACTTTTTGTAAGGCCTACCGTACTAGTAACATACATTCGACTATTACATCTTGACTCAATCAAAATTAAACGGTTTTTCTTCTTTTTATATTTTATAACCAAATAAGCGCCGAGTAACTTCGCCGAACTAACGCTTAGCTAAATTCTGATGCGGTCACTATGTGAACCGGGCCGCATAGATAGCAAGATGGCGTCCAAAAGGTCATCACGTAACAAATCAAACAAATACAATAGAGGGGTCTGGGTCCCTAGTACTCCCTACCCGCTTCAGGCGATCGATGAGAGCCGTCTTTACTCCCGTCTTCTCGAGCCCGCGTCTCTCTAACTCTACTTTTAGGTCGATTACGCGCAAATCCGCGAGCTTTTTGTGCTCCACGGCCGCCATCTTTTTTGTCTTACTGCTTCCGGTCTGCTATCGCGATTCTCAATCAGTGTTACCATCTCCCCCTCTGATCTGTATAATGTAATCTATATGATCGGTATAGTATAAATATCTGTTAATAATAAGACCTCCATGGTTACCATCAATTCCTATCAAATTCGTTTTAAAAACCAGCGAGGAGCGCACAATTGTATATCAGACTAACTTCTATTTCTTCGATATCATCAAAAATAAGCAGAACTAGCCTCTGGTAGATAGCATATGCATCTAGCCTATTATAATTATTCTTCTGCTATCATTCAAATGACGTCAACACTAGGGACCCATTATATGACTACCTTTGGCTTTTTGGAGTTGAATTGTGGCATCGAAAGTTTTAAATTTTTGTAAGATAATCCGAACTACGTGAAAGGCATTCGAATATCATCCAGCAATGTTCAGCTTGCTTACCAGCGATCCTGTTGGTCAGCGGCTGAAGCTCTAATAAGTCTTGTCTGTTGGCCTATTACAGAAGCCTATTGGCTTTTTTGTATTGGCAGTTTCGCCTTCATACTAGATCTGTAGATAGCAATTGACATGAAGGGGCCTGCAGAAGACTGCTCTGCTCAACGCTGCGCCGGCGCGGACGAGGCGCAGATCAAAGAACTGATCGTAGGAGGGGCGGGATGCATTTAGCCCACGTATGTTAGGATTCAATAAAAAAAAAGCTTACCTCGGTTATCAAACCGAACAAAAAAAAAATCTTGCATCGGACAATGCTATTTTTTAGGTATAGTGGAACTAAAATATACATTTTTTAACTTTTTAGTCTTTTCTGACAATCTTATCTGGTCGCGGATCGCTTCTTTGTACGGGCTACCCTTTAAAAAAGCACCCACCAACGAAAGAAACAAAAACTTACCAGCAGGTGGGTTGACAATCATAAATATATCAACATGCATTTATCCCGAATGCAATGTTAAAACTGGGGGCTGCATTAATAGTGAGAACGGAGTCATCTGTGACCTTCAAACTATCAAAAGTAGAGAATTAGAGTAAAATTAAAACACCTCCATAGTTTGAAGGGCGGAACCCCCATGCCCCTCATCCCTTAATTGATTCGCCATTGGCGTAGTAGAGTCCGACCGCCTTGGGCTGCTGAGCGTACAATGTGATGTCGCGTGCACGCTGCGTCACTGACAGATGCGCTGCTGCGCTCAAGGCACTGTAGCCTAGGCCAGGCTGAACAACGCTGGGTTATCTGGAGAGAGGTGGAGGGTGAGGGACAAACTTCTCTCGGGCCTTAAGAGAGCCTGTTTAGAAGCTATGCAGGTGTGAGTCTTGTTGAATGCTTTAAGGTCAACCAAGGAAGGGAGCCCTGAAGCTACTCCACTTTTAAGGGGTTAGGTCTACAGCGTGCACATAGGCTCAATGCCTAGTGATTCAAATTTAAATCTATTCTACCATCGATAATTTCCATAAATCCGTCGTTATTCTCGCACCGACTGCCTCAATCGTCACAGCACACTCTTTCGAAGCCGCTATTTCCTTCCGATGAAGTTTGAGTAGTTGTGAAAATTATTTTAGAGCAGTCATTTAAAAGCCTATAGACTAATGGGCTATGATCGCACCGCTGTGGAACATAAATAATTATGAGAATACATGCCTTTTAATTTTGTTCCACAAATGAACCATCAAACATCTCTTCGCTGTGCTCGGATAAGCTGCTTGAAAACAGGTTGTAGTCTGAGCGATTAATCTGTTAAGTTCAGTGCAGCTTAGCTCCTATCATTTAATCATACCGGCGCCGCTACCTCCACAGATCCAGCATGCATTATAACGGCCATGTCAACTAGTAATGCAGCTGGCCAGCAGCTGGCTAACGTGGTGCGGAGCATGGTGAACAGGATTTGAACGCGTTTTAGGCCTGGCCTTCCTGGTTCAGATGACAACTTGGATTCGTTATAGATAACAGTTTTATCCACGCTTATATTCTTGACTTAGGCCCTATTATTCTGGTGTAGGTCCCTATCGATTATTTAGGACTTGGACCATAAAAGTCAAAATTGCGTGTAAATTTTACCAAGGGACCTAACAACAAGTTTTGCGTGTAAGACATTCAAACATTCAAACTGGGCTACGTCTAGCCAGCGTAGGCTGGTCGGCCTTGAAAACGGCGATAGTCTAAACTTAAAAGCTAATAAATTCAGGTAGACTCAATAGCATACGTACATTAATTGAGGTTGAAAGTGGTATAGGTCTATATATAGTCGAGTTCTGGATTATGAGTCCTGGAACACAGTCAAAGTAGTCGACACATTTAGTATGCATGCAGTATGCAGTGACATGCAGGCGGTGTGCAGTGATCTAGTCTTGAGGGTCGTGGTTAGAAGGTCTAGGCTACAATATGGTTTGACTTTAATTGTTATCAATATTAGTCAATGATTTAGACTAGGGCCTATTTCATTCATACCTACGAGTCATGCAAACGATGTTTTTTTATTCCAGTCAGCTGCTAGACTATGTTTACTCGTTACTAGTGCAGTTTGTATGCATACTTTGTATAGACTACATAGGCTACATACATGCAATGTTCACATTCTTGTGCCTTGATTAGCGTTGTCTCAATTCTTGAATGATTTACAATTTACAGTTCGACCCTTTGGGGCCGTTCACAAATTAAGTAACGCTGAAAAATGTTTTTTTTGCCCCACCCACCCATGCCACCTAACGGATGATAACGGAAAAGATGAATAATGATGAATAACGGATGATAACGGACCCAACGTTAGATAAAGCTTTAATTTACGACCACCCGGCAAAATTTCTCCAAATATTAAAGGATCTCTTGGCCGGGGGGGGGGGTGCTGACGGAATTTTTCCTGACCAGAAACACATATTTTTTATCTTTTCAGGACCAAACATTATCCGGTAGGCTTACTGAACTTACCACACACCCACCGTAAACCGTTATCTTATTTGTGAACGGCCTTTTTAGAGACCAAGGGTAGGTCTACAGCGTAAAAGGTCAGCGACTTCAGATATGTATTTCAGGAGACGTTACTTGGACGTTTCGTGTACATGCAGTAACGCTGTGCCATGCGTTACATCGTCGACAGAGCGGCCGTGCATGCGGCAACAGCCTTCATGGGAAAGCTATATATCTTGTTGTCTATCGAGCAGGTAGGTTGCTCCGCATTGTTTGACACTGTTTAAATAGGTCACTCTTTTTGATTGTGACGTAGTGTGCAGTGAGCTCCCGAACATGGCAGCTTTAGCTCGCTTGATACCTACAACTATTTTCAGCGTCTTGACCTTGTGGACTATTGCCTCTCTTCCGCGGCCGTGTTGAGTTAGGTAAAATGTACACTAATGTAATAACGCAATGATTGACCATCGATCTCTCATTGGGGTATTCCTTTATAAGCAGACTATCTTTGAGTCTATTTTCAGCAATGATTCTTTGGACCTTAATCAGACTGCAGCACTGAAGAAGGACATGACATTGTGACATTGTCTAATTACATTGTGAAGTATGTGTTGTTGAATAGTAATTGTTGTCGCTGCGTGAGTGAATGATAATTGCAGCCATCGCCGCGCCATACTGCTTCTTTTTATGTTACAGTAGGCCTATAGGCTTAGTAAATTTTTAAATATGATAATTTTAATTTTAAAATAGGTCTGAGCATCTTATAATTATAATACATGCGCTGTTTCTAAAGTCCGTAAATAGAAATCTTTTCACTGCAGGTTTTGTTGAGAAGTGGAATTGATGCAATGCCTGCTAACTTAACTGGTGGAACAAATGGTGATCGCAGCACTGGAGGAAACAATTCTTCAGGTAACCTGCATGTACATGTAGGTACATACAGCTGTACATACCGCTACTGTCAAGTCACTACATTGTGAATAGTAGCAATTAAATCAAGCGCTGCTATATTCCATAGCTTGTTGGACATTAGTAAAGAAAAAACAGAATTACACACGGAGTATATTCACTATGTGACTAGATTTGCGAAATTACCGAAATGCCAAAAGTCACTTGTCCAGTGAAAGACACAGCAAGGGAACTAGTTATCGGCAAGCCAAAATATTCTGCAGTTTAAGTCAAGTATGTGGGTGTCTAAGGCATCACACATATTTCTTACTGTTCAGATTTGCTTGCGATATTTGCTCCAAATACCTTCAAGCGTTGAGAATTGATTTTCAGCAGTATATAAGATTATAATATTATAGATAGTAACTGTTTTAAAATATGTTATTTATATTCAAAAGTTCCTGGAGTACGTTGAAATTTGTTAGTGTTGCGCGTGAGTTTTCTGTGGGATGTGTTCCATGATTCAAATGTTGCTGGTTGCTCAATGCACTATTTTGTTTTGCAAGACACAAATTCAGAATCACTGGATTCGATTAACGCAACAACGCTGAGCCACATCGCAGAAGGTGAGGGTTAGTTTCTATGCTAGATTTTATGATCAATGTGAAATTTGTAAATCTTATTATCCAATGTCAAGCACAGGCTATATAAACGTTTATCCCATATTGATGTAGCCTTCAGAAAGTTGTGCAGGAATTTAGTCCTATGTGTAAATGATGATTTTGGTATATTACTTTTGTAGTTGTCATTTTCTCATTCCTGGTGGCTTTGTTAAACTTCCTTCATTGATTGAGATAATTGGTGTGTGTGAAAATATTACTTCCTGTCTCGCAGACACTACAGATGAGAACCCTTATGCTGACTCTACGGGCAGGTTCGATATCGTCACCACAGAGAGCACTACTATTGGCAGTGAGTCACGCTTCGATAGATTATGGCTTCAAAACGCAAACTTGTAGGATAATGTAAATAATGTCAAACTATACTATTTTATTTGCAGTAGTTAAAAGATGTAAAATTTTAATCTGGCTTATTGAGTCTTTAATCTGGCTTAATAAGCCAGATTAAAATTTAACATCTTCATATATATTTATATGCATTCATATGTTCTTATTTATATGTTTTTTATTATTTACGTTGGTCGCGTCCGTTATGGACGAATTTATAAGAGAAGGGAGCATAGTTGTAAAATTTGGGTTCTATATTGTTTTTTTGTTTAAATATATGGTTTTAAGACTGGTTTTCTATAAATTTCATCAGACAGAAAAGAATTAAATTGCTGGTTCGATTCTGCTGTGAAACCGTTCGGATTTATATACTAATTATTTTGTTAGGTATGACACAGTACATGCATGCTATATGCAACCTGTGTTTTCAGTACAAGAGATTATCATTCTAAGATAGCTCAAATCGTTTGAAATTTAATGTTTACAATATTGAATACAAGTTGTAATCTTTGTGTTACAGGTCCAAACTTGAAAATCTCCAAAATAGATCCTTACACGACATCTGTGACGATATTCTATGATGCAGAGGATATGAATGTGTACAAATTCATTTTGACAACAGAACATGAACATGAGCGTTATGAAAACATGACAAGTGATTCTCCTGTGATATTTAATAATCTAGCGCCAGGCACAAAGTATACTTTGCGAGTCTTCTTGAATGAAACAGAAGTCAGTGTTGAACATCAAGGATCAATTTGCACAGGTTCTATTCATAAATATATCGAATATAATATTATATGGAGTCAATAGTTATTGTGCCAAGTTTCCTATAATTGTAGTATTTAAGTTGGATCTACATGTATTTGTTGACATGATGATGGCTTATTTGAGATGCTGTAGTCAGTGTTGTAGTAAACAGTAATAGGTTAATAGTAGCTGGCCCTGCTTTGAAACAGTGAAATAAATCAGTTTATTACAATACTCTTTGAGATTTTCAAAACTTTGAAACTAATTGATAGTTTGTTGGAGAGAAAATGTATAGTAAAATAATTTTGACCTCCTCTTGAGCTGGGCTTCAAATTGCAGTTCGTTTACTAAATTTAATTTTATTTAATAGATACTTTTCAGAACACGTTTTGAAATGTGAACCAATGCTTAGCAACCTAGTACATTTCGTTAAAGCAATAATTTATTTTCAGTATGCACTAAACAAAAGGTATGTGCGCTGCTTTCAGTTCCAAGCGCCCCGTTAGCAGCCCACGTTTTCTACGATCTCAGAAGTGACTCTTCTCTTATTCTGAAAGTGCTTGGCTACAATGCTGCAAGCCTGACACTAAACGTGACATACTGTCCTACTGAAGTAGAATCTTCTGCTGCCTGTGGGTCAGTTCCACTGCAATACGAGCAAGAGAAAACATTTAAAGCTTTGATGCCCGGTGTGATGTACAATTTCAGCATCTTTGCTGAATTTTGTCAGCTACAAAGTGAAGCGTACAAGATATCAGTTTGGACAAACGAATCAGGTCCGGCTCCTAACGTTAATCAGTTACAATAAACAGTTTGTGGATATCAATTCATTAAGTCATTACATTCTTACCCTCCATGACATTGTTATTCATTTTGCTCAACTCACATTTTGTTAATATCATTATACCTGGTTACCCTAACCCTACCAGTATGTTACTCACTATATTGCTATTATAGGCCGTTTCACTATATATAGTCTGAAAAGATTGAGAGCTATTCTATGCTAGGTGTATTGTGTAGACTGCATTTTTTTTGTCAGTAAATGATGTTTAATTTTTGTTGTAGCGCCAGACAAAGTTAAGACGTTCGATTATGCAGGTCTTCAGCCAGACAAAGTTATTTTGGTGTGGTCATCGCCGCTGAAGCATAATGGGAAACTGACAGAGTACAGAATTCGCTGCAGGGTAAGAAGCTCATGCTATAGTCTAGGAAACTATTACCCTGTATAATCAATCACAGACAACACCTTACTTGCCTTATATCGTCACCTTATACCGTACCCCCAGCAGGTTGGGGAACAAAGAATTGGCTTGCAGACCAGAGCTCCCTGGGCGAGTCGTAAAAGGCGACTAAGGAAGGGGGAGCGGTCCTGTGCTGGCTCTCTTGCACAGAACCGCTACACATGGTCCCATAAACTACGAAAACAAAAACAAAATCTTATACCGTCACCTTACTTCCCTATTGTAGATGTGTGGACTTTTATTTTGTCACAAAAAACAGTTAAGAAAGTGCAGTTGGTCCTTGTAGAACAATATCTATTCCTAGGCCTAGGTTTAAAGTTGCTAATCAATGAGTACCAAGCAAGAGAACTAAGTTTTCTAAATCACCGCCTGCTATCGTGTTGTATTGTAGACGCGCAGTAATGGTGATTGGTCCACGATGTTCACTAGAACCATAGCTGCGGGCAAGACCAATGAAACCTTTTCTTTTGATGATTCTGATCATGGTGTTCAAGCTGGAGAAAACTACAAGTTTGAAGTCAGGTTTTCTTTTCTTTTTGCTTGGTATATTTTAACTGTGATGTTAGATTAACGTTGTGCTATACTACTTAGCGCCGACTCAATGTATGAAATCATGAAAGTGATTTTGACTTTATTTTCAAATAATGTGGTTACTGATCTGAAAAATGCAAGTAGAAGTTTGAATGACATCAGCTGAACAGGGTGAAGAATAGCACATTCTTTCAAATGACTTTAGATTATCTGCATTGATTATCTGATTATCTGATCACTGATTGCTGACGCCTGTTTCAAATTAAACCATTATCAGTATTACTAGCGGCCCCTGCCCATGCCTTGCAAGTCCTTCTCCCAGAGCCTATAAAACCCGTAGCCCTTCTTTCGGAGCCCATAAGAGCCATAGGTAGCCCTTTTATCGGAGCCCATAGGACCCGTGCTGGCCGAAGTCAAAATCCTTTTTTGCACCGGTGAACAACATTATCTTGGTCACAATCTGAGACTGGTCTCTAAAAGAGCCACGTTAGAGGCCTAGCGTTGAACTGACGAGGCAACAAATCATCCATCCACCGCAATGAAATTAACATCCAAAGCGACGACGTTCTTATAGCAATGATGATATTGAATGATTTAGGTGGTTTATTCTCTATGCATCAGGATACAAAAATCTTTTCGTCATAGTGTAGCATAGACTGCTTGCGTGACCAGACGTTAGAGCAAACTTTGTAATCTTTATATTTTTATACTGACTATCTGGAATCAAGATGTGCGTTATGCTGCAGATTGTAGCTTCAACTTCAGCTGGTGACGGAAATTCTACTGACTTAGAAGTTTCCTTACCTATTGGAGGTATATATTTGTAGTTTTTCAGAAAAATGAACTCTGATCTCGATTTGAATATATAAATGTTGTACGGTCATGATTTTTATGTATCCCATAATATTGTGCATAAAATTTTTAACGGTAACTTGACTAGCAGATGAATCTGTAAAAATATACCGTGAGAATTATATTTACCTGAATAAGTTATAGCGTGCTAAATCACTAATTACATGCACATTGCCGATAGTTTTCAAGTTAGCCTATCTAAATAAACAGAAATAGCAGATCTAGACTTATATATATAGGCTTCAAATATACCAAACAGCTGCATCTTAACCATGTTACTTTTATGTTTGTCTTTTATATATGTCTTTTTGACTTATGCTAGAGCCTTTCTGAACACGAAGACCCAAGTGGTATTTGAATTTTAAAGTTTTTTGTGATGCTTACGTCAACAGACCCTCATGTTGTTCACTCTTCAAAACCTCCCAAGTGCGAAGCGCTCAGCGCCACTACTGTCAAGGCTGAGTTACATAACCCGTTCACAGATCGCAACGGATCGCTGATCGCGTTTTCTGTGATTGTATCTACACGAAACCTTCAAAATTTAGCCGTGGTAAAAAACTTCCACTCAGTAAGAAGTAAATTATACGCTTTCGAGGCCATTGGTCTCACAAGGTGTTCGGAACTGTTTGACAGAGAAAAATCTGAATGCAACGGACACTGTTGTATTGATAAGGATAAAAGCCACTGCAACTTCCATGCAAACCCTAACATCTCAGTCATGCTTGGGGAGGACACGTCTTGCGATATAGACGAGAAGAAGAAGACTCAGTGCACATGCAACAGTCCATTGAAGTCGAACACAACGTATTACATTGCAGTTCTGGGATGCACCTCGCACAGCTGCCGAATTGGGCCCTTTTCTGAAAAAGTTACAACACAAGGTATGCTGTATTTTATTTGCTGCATGTGCTTTTGGCATTTGGTTCGTTGTCCATGGACAAAACAATATTTGTAAAAAAAATTCTTATTAAAGCAGTGTTTTCATTAAAAATTCCTCGCATTTAATAGAGAATATTTTGATTTTCTGAATTTGCACATGTCTTGACTTAGATCATTTTTATTTTAGGGCCACTGATCTTCACTGCATTCATTCTGTCAAATTGCGAAATGTGTTCCCTTTGTGTCCTTTGTTTCTCTAGTGACAGGCACTTATTTGCTTCTCTTGATCTGTAAAGTCTACTTGTTTGTTGCCTTGATTTGAACTCTCACTGCATCAGACATGGCCTTCACTGAATTTTAGGCTACAACAGCCTTTGTAGTGATGATTTTTTTTACCATGTACTGAATGATGGATTGAACGATTGGTTTCAGTACTGAAAACATCGCCTGACAGTACGCCAACCATCGTGAGCCTGAGTATCCTGATAGTGTTGATCGTGTGCGGCGCCGTGCTGTTCGTCATATACAAGGACCGGTGCTTCAACAAAGTCATCAGGCTTCACGCGTCAATCAGACCTTCTGCGGTACAGCAGCCACTCGGCGTTGAGTTCTTTTGAGATTTGAAATAAGCTCTTGGTACAAGACTTGCAAACATTTCAAGACTATACAGCTAAATCAATCACAAGTTTAAATTGGATTCTTCGCAGAAGTCTAATACTGTGATGTAATAATCTTAATTAGGTGCCCCTTGTTGACTCGTAGTAAAGGTACGGGTAATCAAAGCGTTAATTTTCAACACATTCTTTGAATATTTAGATCAGACAGCTTGCTGCATGCACCTGTATTATTAACGAGAAATAATTTCACATTTAAGAGTTACTTAACTTCTACGAGAAACGTAAAGAAATCATTTGAAAATGTATAGAAAAGCTATATATTCCATGTGGATATGCGGATATACTACACAACAAGAGGATATACTGCACTACACTACGCTACAAGGAGTGTAGCCTACTTTGCTTTGCATGTTCCATGGTTTGTTGATATGACATTTCACCTAGTTTATGTCTTGTTTCAGTACAAGATGCACCATCTCCCGCTGCCCTCTGTCGACAAGTATGTTAAAGCTGTTTAGTTGAGCCATGTTATTTTTGTTTAGTTGTTTAATCGTTTCATCGTTTGAAAAATATTGACTTACGTTAAGAATGTTTCACGTAGTCAGTGAGTAAATACTGCCGCCCATCTTTAACTCTGAAATATCAATAATTTGTAAACTGCGCCAAACCACGTCATAGTTGCAGGTTTTCATTGAACATTGAAATAAATGTCAAACTTGGTTAAAGATGGTTTAAATTTTAGCGAATTATATAAATATCTATAGATCTACGGCATTCTAGAATTAAATTATTGATCATTGTATTATTAAAAATTGTAGTTCTGTCTTAATTTTGATTTTATGAATGGTAGAGCAAAGAAAACGGAGTGAATTGTGTTGTTTATTTCTAGCAAGCCCATTCCGATTGAAGAGTTTGTTGCAAGAGTCAATGAACTGGAAAAGGACAGTGGACTTCAGTTTACGGAGGAATATGAGGTGGACCCGCGTTTTAAACTGATATGCTGTGATTGGCTGCAGAAGAATCTTGCTTTCTATCAGACATAATCTGTATTCAATACTTTGTCCATATTTGGAAATGGTTTATAACCATTTCGCACCTATTCTCTCACAAAACCACTAAATGTAAATTTACCCTCAAAGCCTATATTTAGGATTGAATGGCGACGTGTTTACAAATCGTTCAATCACATCATGTCAAACTGTGCACTAAAGTTTGGTGAGACTCTGCGACTTTTGTTTGAAGTTCTTACAGTAAAGTTGTGCCACTTTGAGATTTGATATGAATTGGCCATGCATTAATTTTTCCATGCATTAAATTCCCCAGGCGTTTAATTGTTCATGCGCGTAATCAATTGTCAATGCGTTTTAATTAATACAACTTTCAGATGTCGCGTAATGTGCCTGTATCGCTGCAGGATCTGAAGCACGTGGGTCGCAACCAGAGCTGGGACCAGTCGGAGCTGCAGGAGAACCGCAACAAGAACAGATTTGCAAACATTCTGCCGTACGACATCTCGCGCGTCAAACTGCTTCCAACGGAGGACGTGGACGGATCCGACTACATAAATGCCAACTGGGTGCCGGTAAAATATACTTACATTTCTGTTAGATTTCATTGCCTTACATTCGTATCTTATGTCATTATGGTTTTTTCTAAATGTTTTCGTGTCGATCCAGATCTCTCATTTAACCTGTGGAGAAAGTACGACCTTTCATTTGACCTGTGGAGAAAGCACGACCTCTCATTTGACTGTACTTTTTTGGACTTTTCCTGACTGTGATTTTCATTCATTTTGTCTAATTATAAATTTTTTTTTTTTTCAGTAATTAAATGTTTGCGCTGTTTGGTAAATTATATAAATGTGTCTACGCAAAATGTACACTGCCAGCATTTGTGATATAAAACGTTAGACTCGAAAAATATAATTGACTTTTGTTTTTGATCTTTTGCTCACAAACAAAATATTTGGTGCTTCTTTGTGGAGCTGGTCATAAATTAATTGTCTACGCGTTGCAGGGGCACGGGTCGAGGCGGGAGTACATAGCGACGCAGGGCCCCCTGCCGGCGACCAAGGAC
>JAQIWG010002890.1:0-19197 GCA_034695025.1 Chamaedrilus cognettii | reverse complement strand
AAAAGTCAGACATAACATAAACAGCAACAGAAAGTAAGTAGCAAGAAAGTATAATATAATATATAGAATAATATAGTTTAGACTCAGAGAGGCTCGAGCGATTAGAATAACTTCATGCACGCCCAGGCTATACGTGTACAGTTCAGACCTCTCAACAAAAGTTATACTGTACGCTTACTCTCGTTATATTGTAGGATATAGGCCTACATGTGCATCAATGCATGCAGTACGGTATAATGCTCGTTTCGAAATTGCTGTTACATTGTGCCGGAGTTCATTTATTTATTTATTTTTAGTTACTACGCGTTGGTCTGAGAGTATAGTTGCTTGTCCGCGTAAGTCATAGTCATTGCCCCTATCAGATAGCCCTATTATAGTAATATAGTCGACTTCCCGTATCTAGAGGTTCGTTCAATCGGCTTAGAATGGATCGTATTCTCTCGGCGAAGTGAAAATCTTCTTTCATCTTCTTTCCACCAACCCAGACACAACGCTGATCGCAGCGGCATTTCGACCATTCGCGAGAATAGATTCTCATCAATAGGTTTCAAGCGCTTAACACAATAGCACTATCGTAGCAGGTCTGCAGCTGTAATACTAGAATTTGATGGTCTGTAGCCCCTGGCTACCGAATGATTCGAATCTTGCATCCAGGCAAGCCGTCAATTGAAGTCCCAAGGACGCTATTGCGCAGTCGATGGGCGCACGCGGCACACGTGTTTGATGTAAGAAAGCGTTCGACAAACTGAACGACGATTAACACTGTCAATCTGATAAGCCGCACCGGACCGATTAGGAGACTTTGATGACGCGAGAAACAGCTGTCGTTTGGTTACAGTTGGTTACAGGCGCACGCGCTCACAAGGATGCTGACTGCTGGACGACCTTACAGTCGGAATGCTGGTCATGGAGTGGATCGTCCAGTTACAGGCCTTAAGATCGTATTCTCTGTTAATTTGATCAATCGGTCCAGTTTGTGAACAGAGGAGCGCGTTGCAATAGCTTGGTTCATTTGCCCTCAGGCAGTTACCGACGTGATCCAAGTTCTGAGGCGATCCATCTGAATCTTTGGGTCTATGAGTGATAGAAACCCATAAAACTGAATGTGAATGCCATAATTGAGACAGACGAGCGACGAGAAGAATTCGTAATTTTAACTTCAATGCTAGCGGCATTGGAGTCCTACGTTCGGGTGTCATTGAGCGACAGTATAATGCAGGGTTTGGAATGCATCGTTGTAATTTACGGGCTGCAATAAGCGTAGTTTTACTCAAATGTAGGGTGGCCAGACGTCCCTTATTTTAAGGGACGTCCCTCTTTTGAGGCCATTTGGCCCTTGTCTCTTATGAAGGACATATTATAAAGCGACGCTAAGTGTTCCTTATTTAGGCCATTAAATTTTCATAATCTGATTACAACATAACATTATATTTTATCTTGTGCCTTCAAAGTTCTAAATATTATCTAATAGCCTAATCCTAGAGGCACAAATCGTTCATATTTGACTATAAATCTTGCTACAATGGCTGGACAAAATTTTGTTATACAAAATGTTACTTTAAAGTGAAAATCAAGTGATATTGTTTATTTCGAGTAGCGAAAAAACTGAATCATGCATGCGGAATATTCTGTCCCTTATTTGAACGATGAAAATCTGGCAACGCTACTCGTATGGTGGCAGTTTGAAGCGTCTTCTGCAGACGATATTTGAAGCGTCTCATACTGTAACGGCGGTAGTCCAACATATTGATAGCTCGCGAGTCTCGACATCAAAGTTACCATCGCGCAAGAAGCACAAAAGATCGCGAGCGCAACAGCAAATCGTTTAGTCACGGACGCGCATTCATTGACGAAAATAAAAAAGGTTAAATATTTTACTTCTGACTTAATGACATCGGCGCGGGCCCATATTTCATTCGCTCGCGAACATCTATTTTTATTTACGACATGAAAGATTAAGATATTAAACGTTCAATTGTCAGAAAGTCAACGCTTATATAATGGATGTTGGTCGCCGTTGGTTGACTGCTATAATTGTATGGTGCTGTGCGTTCACGCTGGCATTATCAATGCTAAATCAAAACCTAAGCCCTACATAGCGTCGTCAAGACTTATCAAATCAGAATGACATAGGCCTAGTGTGATTTAATTTTCCGCGATATTTTTCAGCGATTTCAGTCAAAATAAATAAAACTTAGGTATAGTAACAGACCTATTGACAAAAATGAATTCGTACGATGTGCCTGGGGTTTTTTATTAGGCCTAACTAAAACGTATAGCTACCGCATGTATTACGCGGTAGTACATACGCGACGTGGCTAGAGCTCATTTGCAACAATCACTGTTTTTGACCAGTATTGTTGTATAGGTTACTGCGCATGTATGCTCACTATGTATTATTAGTGTACATTTTGAAGTTAGAAATAAAGGTGAACTGCTATGAATGAGCTCCAGAATTTGACTTCTGTTCAGAATGAAGAAAGCTCAAAGTGTCACGCCGGTATCCTGGCGCGTGTGTCGACCACCCGACAGTGCACATACATGTGAGACCTATTATACACTAGAGCCATTATTCTCCCAAGACTTCAGCACTGCACAGTGCCCACTATCCGCACGCCTAACCCTGGAACAATTGAAGTCAGTAACTCCAATAGATCACACCAGCCAGTACCAGCTACCGTAGGCTCTAATGAGAGCTCTTAGGAAACCTGAGAAGAACGCCGCGACGTCGAGTGACAAAGTTCGACCGCAAACGTCGACCTGGCATTCTCATGAATAACGGGCGATTTTAATTAAGTTTCAGTTCTGCGCTGACCCCATCACGTCGCGAACTATTATTGAGGGCGGGGGGCTAAGCATACGTGCGAGCATTCAGGGCCCCCGTTATCACGTGCCTAGTGTGACCTTGTGTGTTGTTGGATGACCCCGTGAACGACGGGAGAGTAAACTGACAGCGTTTCGGTATTCAGACTTTGAGCTCGATGGTACTGTCTTGAGGACTGCGGGTTCCGTGTGAATGCATTCTTCGGGATGTCACCGTCAGTGACTCAGTGTCCAAAAATAGAACACCATTCTGCGTGTTATTTGCGTCAATGCTTCAATCAGTTATGATGCAATACAAATTAGACGTTGAAAATCAATTCAAGTTTGGCATAGACATCTTCTTCGGCAAACAATCTGAGACAATAATTTTCATCAATGAAAATTGAAAACGATCAATTCTACGTAATTGGTCATTAATTAAGACTTAATGATCATTGCAAAAATCATTACGGTCATTGATCTAAAAAACAAGCCTATTACTTGCACATGTCAATTTAAATCTCCAAATAGCTTTAAGATAAAAGTCAAAGGGCTCATTCTCGGCAATAAATTTAATTTAAACCAACAAATATTCCCAAAAAGTTATTTGTCAAGCGGCAGATTGCGGCTTGACAAATTAGGCATGCAAAGTAACTAAACTGCAATCGGGGATACAAGCAAAATTCATGACTAGAGCGCAACACAACCACAACACGTGAAAATTCATTATCAGTACCATAACTAAACCATAACTAACCTAAAATCATAACTGTACAAATTGTACACAAATGTACACGTTTGATGTTAATGCCACAAGCAACTGTAAGCCTACCACTTATCGCAGATCAAATGCACAAGTTTTTTATTCACAGAATGTCTTTGTCCTTGACTTGTCGTTAGCTGGAATATAATTTTCCTTCAGTTTCAGCTAGACCAACATTACGGGATCAAAACCGTCTATGAAATATTTTTGGCGACGGCTACAATTACTGTGAACAAGTCTTCGTTTCTTTTTCGCACTGTAGGCTATTTCAACTGCTATTTGTTCAGACTTCAGACTATATTTTCACTCAATTTTTTCTATCGGCAACTTCAATAGATATTTCTTTGAGTTTCAACCTCGTTTTCAGCCCTTGATCACATAGCAATTGTAGGGGTAGATCTTGTAGAATGTAGATCGCAATCAAACTGTTATTTTACGTGTAGCCCAGATGATTTATCAGACACAATGTGACATGTTCGGGCTACAAAAGCTGTAACTGCAAAAATGTTCTATAGCTTAGGGAACCGCTGTGGATCAAGCTTCGTTTCAATCGTGCTTCTGCACGAAAAAAGTTCAGCTTTTCATGCCTGTATATAAGCTTACTGTGGGCAAAACTCCGTTTAAAGCAAAAACTTTTAATCCGCTTCCATTCCAAGTTCCAACTTCCACTGAAATCAGTCCAACCTTCCTCAGCCTAAACTTGCAAATAGGTTAATAATGCTCTCAAAAATTCTTCTACAGTTGAGCTTAAGTAAATATGCTGCAACTTTCAATGATAGTAGCCGTTGCTTGCCCATGTATAACATCAACCGCAGCTTGCCTTTGATTAAAATACAAGCCCCGCTCACAGTCTTCTTGCTAATAATCCGATATAATACACCCTGTCCCGATGAAAATGACCACACTTTAAACTTGTCATAACTCGGTCAAAACTTATCAGATTGGTCTGAAACTTTATACACGACAACTGCAGCCATATCTAGACCGACTTGAAAATTTATAGAGCAATTCGAGTAATTTTTACAAAATTATAGCTTATTTTTCAAAAGTGCCGAAAAAAAGTTTCCAACATTAGTTGCTGCCTATTGTGTGCCTACTGTCAAGTTACAAACAAGCAGTTCAGAAATTTAGTCGCAGCTGATGTTCAAAGTATCCTTCTGGTTGCCGTACACATGACAGAAGACGGGGACCCCACTATTTGACTGCTGGATCTGTCATTTTGTGATAAAACAGCCGCCACTTTTCAAGCAAACGAGTCGTCGGGTGATTAACGTCACGCAGGCCTGTATGATGAACACGCTCCTCCTGTAGAGGTGTAGACTCTGCACTCCATATCTGAGGCTCACGCGGAGAGAAGCATGTCTTCTGTCGTGTGTACGCGAACAATGCGGAGGCTATGAATATCAGCTGTGACTAAATTTCTGGACTGCTTGTTTGTAACTTGACAGTAGGCACACAATAGGCAGCAACTAATGTTGAAAAAAAAAATTTGGCACTTTTCTAAAATAAGCCATAGTTTGGTCAAAATTGCTCGAATTGCTCTATAAATTTCCAAGTTGGTCTAGATATGGCTACAGTTGTGTATAAAGCTTCAGACCAATCTGATAAGTTTTGACTGAGTTATGACAAGTTAAAAGTGTGGTCATTTTCATCGGGACACGGTGTAGATAATATTAGGCAATAGATAAGAAAATTATAAGCAGAAGCCCAAATCAGCTGTAGCCTTGCTTAAACTTAGATCATCTCTCTTCTTCGCTACAATATCTCTTTTGTTCATTATCATATCGCCATTTCACTCACTATTTCACGATTTGGCGAAAACTAAAAACATGCATATCAGAGAGTGCTGTCAATATCAACTTCTGTCCGACTGCAACTCGTCATGCGAGTTGGCTAAAGCCAAAGTAAAAGCCAAAGTAAAAGCCAAACACTAGCTTTAGCTTTAACCAAAATTATATCCCAGGTTTCATTAGAAGCTCCGCATTCATCGACGACATAATCTTTAACAGAAGTTTCGTATAAAACCCAATAGAATCCAACTGCCTAGTTAACACAATTCAAAGACAATTCAAGGAGTTGTTCAGTTGGGCCAGATTCAACCATAGATCGGTTTGAACCGTAGATATTCTTTCAGTTTCTTCGGCAGGGGGAGCCGCTGTACCTCTCGACAGTCAAAGTGGAGTCTTATAGTGAGTCGACAGAGACTTTGTAGATCTAGCAGCACGGGGACCCGATAGACGTTCACTCCCGCCACCTGACACACAAGCAACCCATTAACTACTGAAATGTTTTGTGGGCAGTTGATGCGGATAGTGTGCAGTCTTAAATTAACCATTATAAAAATTATTTTATTCGCATCAGAAGAAGCATAGCGCAACAAAATAGACAGATGAGACAATCATATACTCCGCAAAATGTTTCAATATAGTGGGCTGATGTGTTTCAGTCAATAACTGATAATATTATATGCTATTAACAAACAATATACTTCTAATGAAAATCAGGCAGAGTATCAGACAATTAAATGTTCAGTAGCTCAGTATTATGAGTCGGCATATGAGTATTATTGGCCTACAGACCAGGGGCCTCATTTACGTACTTTTCTTAAGATTTTCAGAAATTTTATCGTAACTGAAATTTAAAACAAATAAAATACATTCGCCGACCGCTGTGACGTCACCATTCGGTTCGCACGCGACTGAGCGGAGTTTCCAATAAAAAAGATAAGATTTTCGTAAGATTCTCTTAAGACAATCGTAAGACTAAGATTATCATAAGATCGCTGCCTGAACGAGGCCCCTGGTCAGTGGTCACAGACCTGGTCACAGAACTGGTCACAGACCTGGTCACAGAACTGATCACAGACCTGGTCACAGACCTGGTCACAGAACTGGTCACAGACCTGGTCACAGACCTGGTCATAAAAGGCGCCGCGCGCGCCGTACGCTACGGCTAGGCGTGTCCCGGTCTCGGAGAACAACGGGAACAGAGCGATCGGCGCCAACGTCGGTACCTGACATATGAACAGATAGTAACGTTTTCAGCAACTGTACAAAGATTTAAGTACAGCAATTTGCAGCTGTGTTTATCAGATACACGTTCGCTGGTAACGTCACAAATGTTAACAGTTTTAAAAACTACTTTCACCTCTAAAAAGAGGACCAAATAATGACACACACGTATACATGTTAAAGTAACAAAATGTGAATTCAAATCTACAACGCATACCTCAGAGAGGTTGTCGGTGCGAATGACGTGGATGACACGCAAGTCTGCGCTGGAGTAGAGAAGGACTCGCGGAAAGTTGAAGAGGCCCTCCTTGATGGAGCGACCGAGGACGAGCGAGGCGATATACATCCCGTCTGGACTGAACGTTATGTTGTGCGTCGTCTGTGCACGCGCAGCCACACTGCTTAATTGTAATTCTAGATTTTCATAAGTTTCTAATCTAGTCAGGCATACATCGCTATTCAAAGAGTTTACGCAACGATTTGTACATCGTCTGCACGCGCCACTACACCTCAGTGAGGCGCTGTGGTGTAGTGGTTAAGGCATCGGACTGAGAGTCCAGAGGATCTGGGTTCAAGTCCCCGTGCAGGCAACTATAAAAACATGCGTTACAGGCCCTTCAGCGAGGCTGTTAAACACACAAGCAGTCTGACGCTTAACCACTACAAATGGTGCAATAAAAAAAACAAAAATAAAGCCTGGTAACCTTATGGACTACCCAGATGCCCTACACTCATTCCTCCATCACCTCTCACAATAATCCCTCTTCTCTCATCACATGCCCAATATGCAACAAGAACAAATAGAAGAACAAAAATAGAGCTTCATAACCTGATAAACTCCCAGCCTGCTCTCGGTGACGACAGAGTCCGTCTCTATATCGTAGATGACGACGATGTCGCGCCCGTGCTTCGGGTAGTTGCCGAGCGCGACGCGACGCGACCGATAGCGAGGGTCGTACGCGATGAACATGCGCACGGCGGAGTTCTCAAACAGAGTCTTCAGCACTGGACACCTGCGCAAGTACAAAGTTGTCAGTTATCAATTGGCATGGACGCTTTTATCCTGCTTATAATGGCAATTATAAGAACTAGGCATGATATAGACAGCAGCCAGGCAAGAGCTCTATTCATCATCAGAAAATCGCAATTTGATTTTCTGCGTAGGCAACTCAAAGACATTCTTAATTTAATCACTATCACATTGTCAAATTATTTATTCAAAAACCGATTCCGACGCGTTCCTAGTCAAAATCCATTTCCGCATACAATCTCTATACTCAAAGACAAATCTCAAATTAATCACCTGTTTTGTTTGCAGGACAGCAGCTTGATGCAGTTCTTGTATTCCCCTCGGTTGAAGTTGAGCACGTACATCGAGTTTGGCTTGAGCATGAAGGCCGAGAGGTCGGGGCTGATGATACAGTCGCACAGGTAGTACTTGCTCACCTCAAATCAAATCAAATAGATTTTATTATAAAAACACAGTACATATAATCAAGTGTTTGTTTCCTGTGTTTTGGTGGACCGTATGTAGCACAAAGACTATACAGTCCGATTCTGTGCAAGAAAGCCGGCACAGCACAGCGCCCCCTTCTTTAGTCGCCTTTTACGACTCGCCCGGGGCGCTCTGGGCTGGAAGCCAATTCTTTTTTTTGCCGGCCCGCAGGGGGTATATAATCAGATGAATGATGACTGAGACATGCTTATAAGTCTGGCCAACAGGCTCTGAGTGCGACACACCCAGAACGCGCTCAAGTTGACCGGACTTTGCATTATTTAGGCGGCAAAAATGACATGTCAAGTTCAAACAGTACCTATTTTGTCGGTATAAGCTGCAAAAATAAAATAAAATAAAAGTAATCTACCTCCTCGCGGTGTACGGCGAGGATGGACTCTGTCTTCATGTGAACCGCCATAAACTCCATCACGTGACCTGTGCAGATGAGCTGCAGCACGGCAATGCCCTCCCTGTAGCCAACCACCTGCACGGCAGATCAGACCTTTACGTAACGAGGATTGTATTTTAATTACCACGTGTTTTAAATTCTTTCATACAGATAGATTTTAAAAATAACAAAATAAAATTGTGAAACTATAGTTCTAAAGAAAATGTGGAGTTATAATTTCTGGAATTGACATTACTGGTATAGAGGAAATGTTGAGTTATAAATTCAATTCGTTGTAATTTTTGCTTCAAGTTTGATTGAATATTTCATGAAACATAGGCTAATTGAACTCTCCCACAAACCTTGAGGACGAAAATTTGATTTGACAAAAATATAAAAATCCAAAATCCAAAAATATCAAAATTCTAAATACCAAAATACGAAATCGAAAAAGCCAAGAATTCCATTCCAAACAAAATACATTAAATTTGAGGAAACATCTATGGTCTGAAACTTACGTCTCCAATTGGTACCTGGAAGGGCTTCAGATAGTATCCGGCGGGCTCGGGGACGGCGTGCAGTCGGGTGGAGTAGGTGGAAGGCAGGCGGATGGCTGTGTCCACCTGAAAGCACCCCTCAGCTATCGTTAGTCGACACACGGGCTGCTCGGCGGCCTTGACCTGCTGACCCCGGCGCACCGTCAGATACCTGCGGGCAGCGAAACAGGGAAACATTTTAACTGTGCAGTGGGAATTTGAAGATGTGTAGAAGGAATTTATGAATTTGCATTTTTTAACCCCTAGTTGCATATTTTAGTTTAAATGCACTTTGCGACTTTGCGACAGCGACTTTGCAGCTTTGCGGCTTTGCGACTTTGCTTAGCAAAGCATCCACTCCAGCTTCCTCCTCGACACGAAGCGCGCCTTGACGAATCTGTCTGGCATGGCGCTATTTCGAAGCCTTTTTCATCACTTTTGCGCTATAATGCAGCAAAACCAATGAGGTATTAAAGCGTGCTGTAGGAGTATGTGTATTAGAAATCTTGAAAGTGTTCTGTCGGAATTGCGCTTCGATATCTTGAAAGTGTGGAGTATAGAAATTTATGCATCAGGAATCATGAAAGTATGCAGCAGAAATTTGTGCATTAGGAATCATGAAAGTATGCAGCATAAATTGATGCATCAGGAATCATGAAAGTATGCAGCAGAAATTTATGCATCAGGAATCATGAAAGTATGCATAAGAAATTTATGCATCAGGAATCATGAAAGTATGCAGCAGAAATTTATGCATTAGGAATCATGAAAGTATGCAGCAGAAATTTATGCATTAGGAAAGCAGGACGGCTATAGACCAGAAGCATGAATAAGAAATGATGATATAAACGCTCTTCTGAAAGTGCGCATAAACAGAGTCATGAAAGTGTGCAGTACGTAGGAATTTGAGCATTTGGAATCTAAGTGAGCAGTAGAAATGCGCGCATTCAAAATCTTTAGATTGGAACATACGTGTAGGCTGTAGCACCGGGCCACTGAGGCATAACACTATACCCACCTCCCGTGCGTGCACCACGGCTGCAGTCTCAGCTTGAGACTGGACGAGTAATCGATGCGAGGGTCGAACCCCAGCAGGACTGCGCTGTACTTCCACGTCGACAGCACCTCGGAGCACTCGAGGGACCAGTCGGCCGGGGTCCCCGGGTGCTCCCCGGGGCCCAGGGCCCCCGCCGAGCAGGAGGAGGAGGAGGAAGTCTCCGGACCGCCGTCGTAGGCCCCCGAGTTCTGTCCGCCAGAGTTGTTGCTGGGGGAACCGGCGCGCTCCGGGCGGCTGGGAGTGATACCCATGCGTGGGGACTGCCAAAGCTTTTGTTTAGTTGCTTCCTCTGTTTGTGAAGGCCCTATTAGACTACAGTTCTCCTGGAGCAAATCCAATGACTCCGCTCCAGATTTGTTAAACAGCGTTCATGGTCAGATATTGATGCAGCGGTCGAGATGGCAGTGAGACCTGCTCCTGCAGTCCGTTACAAAATTCCTATAACGACAGTCAGTTGATGCCAATGTTTTAGCACCCTTGAATCAGGCTGTCAAGATTGCCAAAAGAAGTCACTAATAGTCTCATACACATGTAGCCAACCCGATACGACAGTAACATAGACATGGTCTGCATATTTAGTTTTCAGAAGTAGCTTACTAAGCCCAACCCTAACCTACCCTTAGTTGTCGCCGCTGAGCAAGGATATATATAGGCTACACGTACATGTTCGGTCTCACCATTAAGGTTCAAAATTAAGCTCGGCTACAATGCTAGATTTACACAGTAAAGGCTGCCTTAAGTTAATGTAAGGCTGAATTTCGACCTATTTGTAGAGTTAGAAAAGCAAACTGTGGAGTAAGAAACCGTAAATTTAACATTGCGGTTATTGTGTCTGTGATGGTTCTACCAGAGAACCCAACTCAGCAGTTAGTGCCAAGTCGGTCGAACAGTAATACCCAGATCTATGCAATTGTACAGCGTACTGTTCCCGTCGAGGTCAAAGCGTGCCAATACACCTATCGCGTCTTGCGCTGCTCTACACTAATAATTAATTAGCCATTGAGATTATGCTTCCAATTTATACACCGCTTTTACGTCTGCAAAATCCTCGTCGATCGAGCCAGACTAGCAGAGACGTTGAACTTGAAGAACCAACTCGCTCCGTTTTACCTGCTAAACGTTGTCTAAACATCCTACGAATATGTTGCAACGACTAGCCTCCCGCATTGTACATCATGCAGCAGTGCACAAGATCTAGGGTCCACGATTCTATACAATCACGCCTGTCAGCCACTGTTGCATACATTAGCGCGATTGTTCATCACCGAACGATGGTGATCTGACTTGCCTATCCGATCAATTTGCAAGTTGTAAGGTCTTCCACATTACGGGCAAAATTAGCCCAAACACCTAGGCGTTCTTCTAGCATACGCTGATATTGTAGGCCCGCTGGTTGATAGAGTCCGAATCTAATAATCGATACTGATGCTGTTATATCTAAAGGAAGATTTCATCGTAACATTGGTCGCTGTTGCTGTATGCCAGCGTGCTATAGCTTGTGGCGTTATGGACCTCTGCTGCTGCTGCTGCTTCTGCTGCTTCTGCTGCTGCTTCTGCTGCTTCTGCTGCTGCTTCTGCTGTTGCTGCTGCTACTTGCTGATGTTTCTAGTCGCCACAGTTGCAGCACGAGCAGCAGACTAGCGATAACGTGATTATGCTGATGATTCAGCTGCGGCCTCTGCCGAATTTGCTGCAGCTGATCTTAGACGATGCATCTTATACGAACTGCTCTGCAGCAAGATTGTGCAAAAAATTATTCGGGCGGAGTGGTTTATTGAAGTTAAGAACCGTGCGTAGGCCTGCTGTAATAGGCTACCAATGAAGCTGTAGGCTAATGAAATAAGCCTATCTCTCTCGAAGAGGTTGAAAGAGTTGAAACACCCTATTAGAATTTTCGACCCCTTTTGGACATTTCACTTGCGATAACATGACCTAGTTATATTATTTCGAGGCCGGGGTGATTTTTAATTTTTTCGGAGTGTGATTTTTAATTTTTTAATTTCGTGTGTTGTTCGCATACATGTGCCTCTATTAAACCTTGATTAGAAGTCAAATCGTTTTAAAATGCACCATTCAAAATTCAACCCTAAAATGCCACCGTTTGAGATGTAATTTCCATTTTGGAAGCCCATTCCCAACCGCCATCTGTTACTCCGATTCTCCAGACTAAAATAACTAGTGAAACTGACACCCCACTTTGAATTTAGTCCCCCCCATCTGAAATTTGTTTCTTCGAGCACTGTTAGCAGTCAAAATACTGTCTGCAGCTCTCGGTGTCTGCGCTAGCGTGCTTGCATAGCTGCTGCAGCAGCTGCCAGTCTTGCATAACAGAGCCGATAATTTGAATACGCCGGCCCTCAACCTTAGCGTATACAAGCGTAGCCTTACTGTTGGTGTAGCAAACGGCTTGATGTTACCACAGACTTACATGTACATTATAGTCCGGGCTAAAATCGTATTTCTGTTGGCATACCTGGCGTGGCCTACACATGTAGCTACAATGCAGTTCAACTTTTGATTTCAGCGCTTTGCGCTATGCTGGAGAGCTAGAGCAAAAAAGAGATGATGTTTAATGAGCGGGGCCTAAACATTCCTTCCAATCCGCTCTCTCCCTATTCCTTCCATTCCGCTCTCTCCCTATTCCTTCCATTCCGCTTTCTCCCTATTCCTTCCATTCCGCTCTCTCCCTATTCCTTCCATTGCGCTTTCTCCCTATTCCTTCCATTCCGCTCTCTCCCTATTCCTTCCATTCCGCTTTCTCCCTATTCCTTCCATTCCGCTTTCTCCCTATTCCTTTCATTCCGCTTTCTCCCTATTCCTTCCATTCCGCTCTGTCCTTATTCCTTCCATTCTGCTCTCTACCTCTTAAATACCAGGACTATAATCAAGAAATTCTAAATATGAGTTACTCGTATCGATTTCACGAAACTATAGACAGAATACATGGCAGCATGACAAGACAGTACGGCCTACTGCCCGTCGCAAGATCGGCAGCAATGGTCCAGCGATTGAATTAAAAGGGAAAAGAGAGAACGCAGGTAATAAAATACGTTTAATCTGATGCGTCATGGAATAATCACCAGTCAACGCGTACAGCGCAACAGTAGCTCACTGTATTGCTTTGTCAATCACAGAAAAAGCAAATAGGCCCTAGCGCTAATACTCTAAGTTACCGCATACAGAAACTAACATTGCCCGCACGATGCATATAATCAGTACAAATCACAACCGCTTGCAAACCATTAAACATACTCATCATGTTGAAGTCAAAATAGCCCAATAGAAACTTGTCCACTTTTGAGAAGGATACACACGTACACGCGTGCGTATGCTTTTATTTTTTTAACCAGAAAAAGACATAAATTAACGATGTCACGGGTTACAAAAACAGGAATACAGAGGTTATACATGCTGAAGGCTTAGCGGCGTTACTCTTAAAATTTGAACAGCGTAAGCCTAATACATACATGCAACACGAAGAGGCTACATAAAGATTTATTAGCAATTCATACAGCGATCGCACAGCCGTGATTCATTGGTAAGATTTGAGCTTCCACATGAAAATAAAAATGACCACAATTCAATGAATAGATTTCGCAACACGTAAACCACAACACGATAACTAAAAAATAAATAGAGAATAAATTTTATATTTAGAAATTAGATGCAGGGTTACTTCCAATCCGTATTGAGGGCTTTCAAAAACATTTTCAAACTGCTACATAAATTGAACATTCGAAACAGTCTTTATTGTTTGGCTTTATATTGTCATGTTATCATCAATTCAATAAGTAACAAGAATGACCAAAACACACGTGAGGTGACTGACACTCTTTTTATTAAACATATAAAATATGAAGATACGCTTGGAACAACTTGTAAATACTCCATAGTACAAAAGGACAATGTTTGGGAAATTAAACGCAAAATGTTCAAATATTTAGAAAATTAAATTATAGCCATGACTTTGTAAATTGTTGTTTAACTATTTTTTCTATAATTAATTAAATTAATTTTTTATATGTATTCGGTTTGTCTTGTTTGTCCGTAAATTGCTGTGTATTGCGCTTGCATACGTATCTATCATTTATTTGATGAACTAAACACTCGAATAAATAGTCAAAATAAAAATAAATAAAACTTCTCGCATTGCCGAGTTGATAAACTGCTTAAGTTTATATTTCAACTTCTAGCTGATGAATCACAGCATAAATATGCGTTGAAATTAATCTCCAATCTCATGTCAGTTCCGCTCGACACAACCAACGTGAAACTTATAATAACATCACAACTTTGACATATATTCTTAACAACACAACCGTTGAAATACGCATTATCACATCCTGATACATTAATCCGACGCAAGTTATGCCTAATTTCGGAATCCCGTTTCAGGAATCAAACAAGATTCAACAAGCTGCAAACGAATATGTTGCGCGACATGAACGGTAGTTTAACTACCTACAGGCACTAAAAAACGTGCTATGGTACGATTTTTTTAGACCGTCTATCATCTTTGATCTTTGGTTTAGCAGCAGCATGCTACTAAATTAAATTTCAAATATACTACTGTAGAAATTATCCAATCATGTACTGTTATTTTTTTGCATTGCGGGCAACCAATAGGAGTCTGAGGATCGTGAATTATTTCAAATGCATCTGCCCTTTTGACTCGGCCTACACAAGTTGAATCTAGTCAATTGCACGACTGCCGGCAAAGCGAACGCGCGATGTCAAAAAAATCCCATCCTTTGTAAAAAACATCATATCATCGTCAGGCTAAAAGCGAATCTATCAAATCTTCGCACACTTTGCTACCATTCAATCGAAACTTGCTACTTCTGTAGTAAATAAGAACAATTAAATTCAATTTCTATAACAAACTCTTGAATCTATGCGTGTATGAGATACGGTGAGTATGTTATTGCTACTATAAAATTTAATATCACTTTAAAATAAACGCGCAATACTGCCCCAACTCATGAATCCATCAACCAAAATCTCTTACTGCCGGTTGCTCAATCTTGATTTAAGTGCGATTTAATTTTGCAGTCCGAATTAATCGACGAAAATCTACGAGAAAACTGTATCGAATAATTTAATTCGGTTGATTTGGAGATTTGGCAACCAAAAAATATTGGTTAGTTAGGACCATAAAACTAAATCGCACTTAAATCGAGGTCGAGCAACCGGCGGTTAGCATTTGAACTCAGCAGCATAATCATTAAAGTCATAGTTACAAAAGTATATTAGACATTTAGATTACATGCAGTACGCGTTAGGATATAAAACTGGCGTAATGTTCTGCGGTATTATGCTTAGCGCCCTCCTTACACATCCAAAAATGTAAGCACTCAAAACTGCAAACGCGAAAAAATGCAAAGACGCGCAAGTTATAGCAATAAAACGCGCGAGATTAATTTTTTTTATCGCGTCGTATATTTCCCACGTCACTGGTTGATATCATGCACTACAAACTCCGCTAGATGTTGCTGCAATATCATTCAACGGCGAACACAGGACTACACTCTCGTGCAAGTATTCGAAGCAATTTTGCACAGAAATTGATCGGTATTTTAATTTGAAAGTATGGCTGACCAAGCCTTAATAACTATTAAGGATTAATGTTCAATTTCATTGATGCTATCCACCAAGGAATCTTCCTCTGCCAAGGAATCTTCCTCCGATAAGGAATCTTCCTCCGATAAGGAATCTTCCTCCGATAAGGAATCTTCCTCCATTGAGATCAGAAAAGATCATTTAGCTGTAGCCGACACATTTCTTCAAAACAGTAAAAAATGTGACAAATTTCAGATGACACAAATTAGTTTCAACATGAAAAATTAAAAATACGCTCATTTTGTCGTACTTGTGACATCGCACACAGATGCGTGGAGAGAGCTCATATGGTCCCATCGTCACTCGCAGAGCTGACGGACAGACCAGAAGAAGAAGAAAAAACAAAAAAATTGAAAGAATTAAATTAAATGTAGGCATACAACCAGTATTCCTGAATGTAAGAAAACATGTTAATGTTAAAACGTCATAAATTCAAATCAGCTTACACAAAGTGCCTTTCAAAATTGCAGTCATAAGCGGCCGTTAAATTCACTTTTGCTTCCTCGACGGTTCCTTGCTGGAGGGAGGTTCCATGACAGAGGACCTTTAATCTTTGAAATCAGACTCAACTTATACATTTCTAGCTGGTTTTAAAATGAAGAGCTTTATATGTACTACATGGCAAAATAACATCTTGTTAATATTAAAATCTACAGATATACCGTACTCATGAACTATCAGCAAAACAGCGAGCTGAAGAGCGATACACTCCCCGCTCTTCAGATAAAAGAAACTAAATCTACTGCGTCACATACTGTAATAAGCACGACTTAATGTTATTGATTTTTTTAACATACAAACCAAGTTGTAACATGCCTAGTTATTGCTGCCCTGCCAGCAGCCAGCAGCCATGCCAATACAGCATTGGTTAATGTCAGAACATTAAATAACCATCAAGAACTCCTACTATGCATATCCATTTACATTCAACGTCCGAGCTATTTACACGCTAACACGGTATTGTGTAGAATATCACTAGCTGCCATCGAGCTTCAACCGGCTGCCTATCTCAAAGAAATCACATGCTGTCACAACCAAAGAATTTGGACTACTCTCAACCTAGAAAGGAACTCATCCAAGCTGAATGGCACACGAAAAGGGGATTATCAGAAGCAGTTTAATGACAGAAATAGTTTAAAAATATACTGCTATTGGCTGCAAAAGCTAGCAAGAATCAGCCTGATTCTAGACAGTCAATAGAAGCCCACCTACATCTATGCCATCATTTTGTAGCCTTATGAGAATCCACATCTTGGCATCTTGGTGCTGTGTTGGTCAGCAGCTACATTACTGGCGGAGCCCTTCTAGGTTGATAGTAGTCTAAATTCTTTGGTCGCAACTAACGCAACGCACTGTACAAACATGGTATAAAAAATAACAACTGTCTGTTTAAAGTCAATTTCGTCACCAATGCTATCACCAGAGTGTCAATTAATTTCCTTACTCGGTTACAATAGCTTAAATTCCTTTCCCTTCCCGTGTGACTCATGCGTTCCTGTACCCGTCAGCCCAGAGGGCAGCAAAAGCCGTCCAAATTCCCCAAACAGTCACGCACGCAATAAGCACACTCCCCAGCCGTCGAAGCGCGATGGTACCACCGCCCCGCGTACGGAACAGTGACAGGAAGTGGACGCATCGCCGCTGAAGAATGTTCTGAAAGGCCACTGCGAGGAGCAGGAGAAAGGAGGCGAGGGCGATGAAGGGTATAACAGGGGCCAGCAGCTCTACGGGCGCCACTACGTATGGAGGCTGCAAGATAGAACCGAAACTGTGGATTTAATAACAGAACAACAGAACAAATAAATTTAATGCAATCAGCAGAATCGACAGCATTTTAATTCAGGCATTCCGTAAGTTTTATTGATTCATTCTCTTACAGTATCTTATATTTGAATGCACGTGATTCACAATTTGGCCATTAACCTGTTATTGTGGACAGAGGAGTAACAAAATATTGTTTTAAAAATTAAAATTAAATCAAATAGTATCTACAATTAAATCAAAAACTGTCTTCTTTATTCTTTAACACTTATTCATTACTAGATGGCAAAACAGCACACGAGCAAAAAAAGATGAAGGAAATGAAGCAACTTGATCAAGCTAAAGACTTGCTCCTAAAAGCTTTATATTTTCTATTTATTTTCTTATTTTTTCCCTCACCAGTTTGTAGTCGGTGGTCAAGGCCTCTTCCTGCTGACTGCGGAGTCTCCGGACGGGTCGTTTAGGCGGTGCCTCCGTTCCCCGCTCCACCATTGGTGGGTGCAGGGCTGACTGCAGATTGCTCCGATGTCGCGGACAGTAGCCCGGCCCGCTTAGCACTCCCACGCGTAGGCCTCGTCTGGACGCGACAACAAATAGAAACTCCAGATAAAAACAGTCTAAAATGTGCATAGATGAAAACCACAAAAATTTAGCTTAAATTTATCATTTATATCAAAATTTTTGCTAAAATTGCGCAGCCTTTTAATTTAAACTGCACCGAAGAGGCTTTTCTGCCAATGTACTGAACGATGTGTGTCACGTTACAAATACATATAATTTTTATTTAACCTTTTTGTAATTCTTAAAAATAAGCAGTCATGCATCTGCCGACCTGATCTGTCGACAACTTAGCGGCTGACAGAATGAGTATGAGTACAGTCTAACAGACACAAGAGAATCTGAAAAATCTCAGCGTCTGAAAAATAGGGGTAAAATGACTAAACTATCTCACGCGAGCATCCTGCAGCGCTGCGTCTCAATGCGTGGCGCAGCGCGGTGCACGTCGTACACATTCCGGTCACTCCACAGGCGCTCGGCAGCGGCTGACGCGCGTGGCCTGTATCCACACAGCAGCACATATAACAGGCTGCATCCCAGCACCACAGCACCACACTTAGACATACCCCAACAGACTGCACCCACACACACGTGGCACCACACTTAGACATACCCCAACCAAAACAAGTAATGAATAAGGTACGGTATTATCACTTTTACTACAGTCAAAAATATACAAATTTTTATGTCTGATGGGTTGAATATTAGCTGAAATGCACAGTTCCTATCTTGATGCCCATTTCGATGCCAGCCAGAGAATTAAATTATCCAGAACCAGCGGCTAGTACCTGGCGCCACTTGTATGTTTAAAAGCCTGGCTAGAGGATCTGTAACGCAATAATAATGCACAAGAAGAAGGAATACCAAATGCGCGGCATGAGACCGGCGTCGTCGGCGTACTCGAGCCACATGCACGCCTCTCCACCAATCAGCAGTGACGTACCATTCATCCGATAGTCATCCTTGTCTGATCCTGGAGCACACATCAATAGAGCATAAGCTAAAGAGCGTAAATCAAATTGCATAAGCTAAAGGGCATAGATCATAGAGCATAGACATAGATCAAAGAGCATTTCGGAAGCAAATAACGAAGCAAGTGACGGTGTGACAGCCTACAGCAGCCCCTCTCAAACTGGGTTTCATGGAACCCTGGGGTTCCACCGCCAGTGGTTTCGTAGTCCTGCAAGAAATATAATCTATAATC
>JAQIWG010002889.1:0-19200 GCA_034695025.1 Chamaedrilus cognettii | reverse complement strand
ACATACAGAAAGCGGATTATAGAATAGCGGACTATAGAATAGCGGACTATAGAAGATAGGCTACTGATAAATCTATAATGTACACATGACTGATTTGAATATAGGCAGTGTATTGTAAAATAGCAACCCCTAGTGAAATCGAACATCTCATCCTCAAAGTCAAGGAGTGGATTCTATAGTCGTTCCTTTGTTCCCACCTTTACCTTTACGTTAGCTTAGGTGACAATTTAACAGCAGCTCATAACTGCCATTCAAAATAACTCTTTGCTTAGTCCATTTGAATTGATATACAACGTCATCAAATTAAGATGACGTCATAGATCTCAAGCAAAATAACTTTGTTTGAACTGAATTAAAATTAACCATATTTCTTGTGGAAATGTAGTGTGAATATGTGTAGTGTGGAAGTGTGTGGATATATATTTTATTTTTTACTTATAAATATTATTGCAAGGTTTCAAATGGCACTGAAGGGCTTCCGTTAAATTCCGTTCCTTAGCAAAAACTTTGCTTAGCCGGACGTAAAGGTACGTCTATAGAATCCACCCTAATATTTCATTCGGATCTTGTGTCAATTTATCTCCTCTCAATCCCTACAAATACGAAAGGATAGAAATTTAAATTTATTGTCGAGATATCATAAATTGATTAAAGGGTTGTTTTTAGTGACGTAATATGTATAGGCATGAAAGATGTATAGGTATAGATTAACATGCAACCGTAGCGTTTCACGACAGCATGTGAAACACACTGGCACGCACCACGTAGTATAAACGTAGCACAGTAGCATATACATATACATATACGAAATAACGCAAAACGTCATACTGTACAGTGTACAGTTACACTTAATTTAACAGGCTACATCTATAGGGTAGAAAAATCCATCATCACTTTAGTGAAGTAATAATAATGGTAGACCTAATCATCATTTTTGACGTCCATTCGTATGCGCTACAGGGAACAATGTTCAGTCAATAAATTAACCTGTACTATGATTATCTGCTAGCGACACTCGTGTGTTCAACAGCCTTGCTGAAGGGCCTGTAACGCATGATTTCATAGTCGCCGGCGCCGGGACTTCAACCCAGGCAGTTTGGACTCGCAGTCCAACGCCTTAACCACTACGTGTCATTAGTGAACGTGTTCATCATCATTCATCATCATTCATCACATTATTGAAGCATTAATCACAACTTAATGTGATCAGCAGGCTATGCAAAAAACATAAATTATTTATGAGCATAAATCCATGTGTACTCGCACAGCTTCAAACAATAGGCTACCAATCGACGTGCAAATTCACATATATCACTTTGAGTTTTTATAACCGATACTATAAAACACGAAATTTTCGCATGCACGCAATTTCGGCCAATTTTGCGAATTTGGCAAATTCGTCAAAATTACACGCAGTAAAAATAAAGCTGCATATAATCTCAAAAACGCAAAAATTAAGTGCATAAAATTTTTGAGAGGCAAAACTGCCAAAATAATATGCAGCAAAATTTTATATTTTACAGTACCGGTATTCACAGCATTTAAAATGACATCAGTGTCGCTATGTGGGCAGAAAACTGAAGTGTTTCTTGTGAGACACCGTTTGCATAATAATAATTTCAAATGGATTCACAGTCCGTTTCAACACCCAAAGACGTCATCGGAGAACATTTTCCACAAACAGGAATCTGTGCCCGATTCATAATTTACTAGTACACGGAGTAAGTCGTGTGAGCACTGAGTCTGAGTCTGAGCACTAGCATGTAAATTTGTCTAACCTACGAAAGTCAAATAGTATCGATCCCAGCCGCTGATTTTTAGCTCCAATACCTTCACAGACGGCAAATGCCATTTCAGTGAAACCGATGCTATTTCAAGACAGCTGTAGTTAATATAGGCTAACATAATATACAACATGGTCATTGAACATACAAGATCTCAATTTATCACTTGTTCTCAAACGTTGGCTTCACTTAATGATGTTCAACGATGGTCAGTCACTTGTACCGAGAGTTTCAGAATAGGCAGAATACCACAGTTTTGGTTTCTATACTTCTTAAATTTTGCGTTAGCACCTCCCTAATTGCAACAAAAGCATGTCAATTTTCACATACACATATATATATATACGTACAATTTGCCATACATATTTGCATTACTCCCCAGGTTACAGGGGCAAATAAATTGGCATGGCTTCAATGGCAGTCGCCTCGATTTGCAAATCCTACGACCGCCATTGGCTGTTCCCGTGCCGTGGTAGTGGTAATGCCAACTCCACTCCAGATCTAACACGTGCAAACTCCGTATCTCTCATACAAAAATCATTACTCCAGCATTAAATGGTGCTTCAAAAGCTGCTGCTCTAAAAGTAAATCAAGATTCAAGTCCACGAAAACGAAATACAATTAATGCTTGTGTGGTACTCCTATTGCATTGTTTTAGGCATAACGTTCGGCCTAACCTAACCGTACAAGAGCGAGTCGCTGTGATGAAGTGGTTAACTTCGCAGTCGAGAACTGAAGGGTAAGGGTTCTTGACTGCACTCGACCCTAATGGATGATTATATGCAGGGCAAAAAAGAAATTAGAACACCTTTGCGAAGGGTGCATGAAGGGACTCGAAAATCCTTGCTGCGGCCGGGATTCGAACTGACGCGCTAACGATCCCGTAATCCGAGCTCCGCGACATAGATCACTCGGCCACAACGCCTCATTAATGCTTCGGACAAAGAGTCCAGAGACCTGGGTTCGAGTCCCCGCGCTGGTAACTATGAAACTATGCGTTATAGGCCCTTTAGCAAGGCTGTTAAACACACAAGTGTCGCTGGCTGCTAATCCCGTGCCAGATAATTATTTATTTGGTCGGCGTCGGGAAGGAGGCATCTGGTCATAAAAACCCCACTCCAACAGTCCTCATCAGTGAGCAAATCGCGTAAGCTATCTGAAAACATAACAGACGACCCAAAAAAAGTGGTTAGTTCACGCGGTTGATTCATCACAAACGATGCCAGGGAAGAAGAAGAGGTCGTCCTGTCTGAAGTGGCAGTGGTGGACGGCAATCTGAGTCTTGCCGTGACTCCGCTCCTCATTTGTGTTGGACGACCAGCTCGATACCATACGGTTCACCTGAAATGCGAGTAATTTAGACAAAATTAAGGCTGTTTTTAAAGTATCGAAAAGAAGCTTCCACATTAGTTTTAAGTATTATGTGCCTATGCAGTCCTAAACAAGCAAACAGTCAAAGAACATTGAGTCACAGCAGGTGTCCCCCTTGCTTCCTGACACAAGATAGAAGACGCGGACGCCATTGCTTGATTGCTTGATCGAAGATTTTGTGATCAAACAGCTTCCACGCCTCAACCAGACGAGCCCTCAGATGATCTTCTTCAAGAGACTACTCACTGACGGCAATGACCACCAATGACGTCCATTCTTATGCAATACAGACAAGCCTGTAACGCCGTGTCTATGTTAACACTTTTAGTATTAGTTAATACGTTAACACATGTTAGATGTTAACATTGGAGCTGGGTTTTTACGGTCAAATGCCCTTCCTGTCCCCAACCAAAATAATAAATTACCCTGGACGGTGATTATCAGCTAGCGACACTTCTCATTTAGGAAATTCTCTAATGAACGTTCTTGCTCTATACCCCTTCTCCTGATGCAATATTTTTATTAATATTTTAGCTTGTCCGGTAAAAACCATATTTGGATATTTATGTTTTCTTTAAAATTAACTTTAAAACAGTGACGTCATCGATCGCTGACGTTAGCGACCACGAGTAGTACGCTGTATGGAAACTTTTTTGGGGTGCTTTTTTTAAGACAGCCATCACCTTGTCAAAATTACTCGCATTTCTCTACAAACGTCCAAGTTGGTGTAGATACAGCCACAGTTGTTGTGTGTAAAATTTCAGACCAATCTGATAACTTTTGACCGAGTTATGACAAGTTCAAAGTGTTCTCATTTTCATCCGGACATCCCGGTCATCATTTTTATCCAGACTTATTACATACAATAATTTTCAACGCACATACACAATAATATTCATACAGAGAAGCATCCAATTTTAGTATTGATCATGAGATACAGTCTACAAGACACAGTCCTACCCGGTTCATAAGCGCGCAGACGCCGGTATCGTGCGCGTGCTCCATGAAGACTCTCACGATGGCGTTGACATACCAGCTGCCGAGTGTCGTGTTGCGAAACGCTCGAAACTCTGAACACACAATGCATGCTTCTGTTCCGCACACAATCTTCTCACTACACATACGCAGGGTTTACACCTAAGACGATGGCTAGATCGAAATTGTGTGCTTAATTCCAAACGGGCCAGCACGGCATTACGGTGGCGTAGGCCAACGCGGTTTTTTAAGGCTGAATAGTTGCAGGATGCCTGATTTCAAAGCAGCAGGTGTAACGCTACGCGTGCTTTATCAGAGCTAAACTTAACTTGCAAATACTTAACCTTCACTGTTCTTGCCTAGTTAATGAATTGATGGTAAAATTTAATCCATCCTCCATAGTTTAGCTGAGCCCGCTACTGACTTTAGACAAGAGTCAAAATCGTTATAACCAGCGTCCTTGGACAACGTTACTGAATCCATAGGAACGCTAAGCCTTCCTCTGGCACCACACAATAATGTTTAAAAATGACTTCAAAAGGGTCTTCGTTTTCATGAACGACTAATTTCCCAGTGATCAATAAAAAATTGAAATTAAATCCGAGATCATTGCGATAGAGAGAAATAGATCTAAGATCTGGTTCATGCGAGGCGATTGGCTACCAAATTGTTAATCATGAAAAAAACTCAATAAAAACCGTCAACTAGATATCAGGAAACTCAGAGAGTGGATTCTATGGATGTACCTTATTTCCACCTTTACCTTTACCTAAGCTTAGGAGACAATTTAACAGCTGCCCTTAACTGCCATTCAAAGAAGCTTTGAATGGAGTTCACGTAAATAAAAGCTGATGTTTAATGACATCATCTATTGTTTAAATAAACTAAACAAATTAACATGATGTCATAGATTTCTAGCAAAATGATTTCTGTTGACACTGAATTCAAATAATATCATTTCATGTGCAAATAAAAAATGTAAAAAATTTCATTTATTAATTTTTTGCGAGTTTTTAGAGCGCTGACTTTAAGGGCCGCCGTTAAATTGTCTCCTAAGCTGAAGTAAAGGTAAAGGTGGGAACAAAGGTAGAATCAACTCTGAGTGTTTCACAAGAGCGTAACGATGATCAACTCAAAAATCTCTCGTCAAATAATACAATATTCAATCCTGCCATGAGAATACGTGACAATATATTTATAATGCAGAAATTGCATACGTTACAAAACAAAAATAAAAACATTAAAGTTAATGCATGTGGAATTAGTCTTCGAAAGTTTGTTGTAAATAAGAAACTTACATACCACTCTGAGTCGGAAACAGAATTAGGAAGTCGGCGTAGCTGTTTGGAGAATCGGTTGTTGTCTCGTTGCTCGTGCTGTCCAATTGGTCATTGCTCGGGCTGTCCGATTGGTCGTAGTTGCCTAAAGAAAAGAAGTAGATTGATTCAGACACACCATAATTCTTCTTTTGGGTGCCGTACCATCAGAGTTTTGCATGCAAAATATATCGCCATCGAGTCGCCGCTGTTACTTTACATTTTATGAGAGACAGCATCACATTTTCCTGTGGGGCACGCTGTAGTACCATCTAGCAATTAAAACAAATAATCTAGATACCAACAGGACATAACCATCCATCTCTCTTGATATGCATTTGTCCACTCCAACTAGTCCAATCGCTTGTCCATTCCCCACCCCATACCTCTGTCATTCTTCTCCTGTTAGATAGCGTAAAAAGTAAGCAAAATAATCAAAAACTTAAAAAAGCTTATTGCAAACCACGTAGGTCGAGTTGTTCAATAGGGAGTTATTTGAACCATAGTTGAATGATCCAGGATTGTTTGAATAACTCCCCAATATTGGCATATTATTAAAACATTCCTGGATCTAATCGGCGCGATCTGATTGGATCGTGACGTCATCTTTGTTCTATGACTATTTTAAACCAAATAACTCTCCATTGAACAACTGGGCCGTAGAGATTACTTTTTGGAAACAAATAGCATGTCCGTATTAAAGTCTTACTAAAATGAAATTGCACACAAAGTAAGTTAATTCAGTGAACTGAACACGCAACCAACAACAAAGTTATCGATGCAATGTGCAACTCAAGCCCACGGCAGACCGGAAAGAAGAAACTTATAAAAGTATCAACTCACGTTCGCAACAGGTCTTCTGAAAGAAGTAATTGATATTAGTATTAACATGGAAAGCACGAAAAGCCTGAAAGAAGTAACTGATAAAAGTATCAACACACGCCCAAGAAAGATGAAAGAAGTAACTGATACAAGTCTCAACCGTATGACACGCCTGCAAGAAGTAACTGATACAAGTATCAGCGCATGCCTATGACACGCCTGCAAGAACGAACTGATACATGCACGATACAGCGCACGCCCGCGACAGGCCTGCAAGAAGTAACTGATACAAGTATCAACGCACGCCCACAACAGGCTTGAAAGAAGCAACTGCAATACATGTATCAACGCACGCCCACAACAAGCCTGTAAGAGGTCACAGATAAAAGTATCAACTTACGCCAGCGGCACGCCTGCGAGAAGTAGATACAAGAAATATATATATATATATATAGAGAAGATACAAGTATCAATGTACATCCACAACAAGCCTGTAAGAAGCAACTGATACAAGTATCGACATACGTCCGCGGCAGGCTTGGAAGAAGACGAGTCTCGGTCGGTCCTTAAGTTGCGGACAGCACCGATCCGTCAGCGGCGCCAGAACATCGTCATCAGCGATGACGTACTGCCCGTCGCTGCCGTAGATACACTCGACGTTGCGCCCATTGTGCCTCACAATCGCGCCGTGACTGAGAAAGAACAGGACCAAGCACTGGTCCTGTTCCAGATCAGGGTTTTGCGCTATAGTCTGAACCAGCTCCTTGATTTCCTGAAGCGCAACGACAGAACGAAATCAATAGATAAATGTGATTAATTAATTAATGCATTGCACCTTCTAAAATTCAAATTCCATTAAGATTTTGGGTCACATGGTTAATTAAATTGACAAATAAGCGTTGTGGCCGAGTGGTCTAAGTCGCGGAGCTCGGATTACAGGTTCGACAGCGCATCGGTTCAAATCCTGGCCGTGGCAAAGATTTCTAGTCATTACAAAATGCAAGAAAACCTTGGCGGTTTAAATTCATAAGCACTGCAAATAATCATCCATTAGGGTGGAGTGCAGTAGTGAAGTTGAAATTGTAACTAGTCTCCACTGTTGTTCAGTTCTATGAGAGCAGAAACAGTTTACAACATACAATCTAAATTTTCGCTGGTTCATAGACAATGGTAAACGCAGACAAAAGAAAGGTCAGGATCGCGAAAGGAGCTGGGGGAGAGTTAGTGGTGAAAAATCTTCAAAAATTAACACGGCTTTACAGATCTCTAAAATTATAAACTGACCTAAAAATCTGGCATCCTTGCAAATAGAAACGTCAAAAGCTCAAAACAACTGCCCCTGTTTATGATTGAGAAGTTCTCTGGCTAATAAAGCACAATAAATTTTGACTAAAGGCACAAAATTACACTTACATTAAATACAGTGCCATACTAAACAGGCTATAGATCAGAGACAGCAGTCAGTTCGAGTGTGCAGCACTGGGTTAGAGAATATTCAGTTCACGGTTGACCATGTATCGAGTGTCACAAAGCAACTTAGGATGCTAGCCAAAACAGCCCACAAACAAAAGTCATAACAGAGAAGCTGCTAATATTGCTGTGAAGATGTCCTAAACGTCTCAACGTCATTTAGCGCTGGTTTTTCTAACAAGGATTTAACGGTGGTTCAGGATTTAACCATTTTGCATAGGCTAAATCCTGAACCACCGTTAAATCCGTGTTGAAAAAACCAGCCCTTAACAGAGCTTCTAATTCATAATAAGAACATTGTGATGCATCTTTGACGTTTGTTCACTAGCGACTTTGCACTCCCACAGTTTGTGCCAACAAGTGCAGCCCAGAGTTTCCGGGCGAGTCGCAAAGATGACTAACAAAGGAAAGCACTTTTCTGCTTGGCCCCGAGGCACTGTTCTAGCCGGACTGCAATCTAGTTAATACTGCACACGGTCCTTCAACCTCAAATACCTCTAGCAAAATCTTTTGTTGTAACACTCCATCACGCCATCAAATCTATTATTATTCATCATCATCAATTGCATTTTACGACCACTTTTCTGAGTTAGCACAGGTTGAACGCTTCTCACGATGAGACTTCCCCATAACTCTCGATTCTTTGCCAGCTCTCTATTCGCTCCTCTACCTCGCTCCTTCATATCGCTCTCTACCGCCTACTTACATGCTTTCTTCCCCCTCCCCTTTCCAACGATCCCATCCATCATAATATATCGACATGCGATACCCAATCTCCCTCATTCATGCGTTCCAGAAGTCCAAACCACCTAAGTCTCCCCTTTCTCATCATATCCGTTACACATACGACACCTAGCCTTTTTCTCAGCTCTTCGCTTCCATCTCACCATCATTCTCTCTGGTCTCTCTAATCTCTGCACAATGCACATCCTCCACCAATCATTTCACCTTGAAAGTGAACGCTAGATATATTACCGGTACCACCACTACTACACAAATCCGAAATCAATGACCACAGTCCACACTGTACCAGTGTACCTGTGCCGTCAGGTCAATCCTCTCCTCCACTTTGAAATGGAGCTGTTCAAAGAGCGCTCTCAGAATGCACCCGTCCACCTGGGAACCATCTCTGTTAGGATGGTTCTGTGTGTGGTGCATGTTGACGATGTAACACAGGCCACGACGCGTCTTGAACATCGGATAGCTCTGAAAAATAGAACAAAAGTTATAAACTGTTGGCGTACTTAAGACACCAATTAAATAGTTATATAATTAAGTGCAATACGTAAAATCTGTGCCAGCACGGAAAAGAGGATGAAAAAAGTTAATGATGATGATGATGATGATGATGACGATGATGATGATGACGATGATGATGATGACGATGATGATGATGATGACAGTACTAATATATTACGGTGCTTATATATTAAGTGCAATGGCACCCTATCAAATAGTTATATAACCAAGTGCAATTAGATAATATAAAGCTAAACTGATAATGTTGAACGAATGTCAAACTATTAAGGATAATGATAGATAGAACAATAAAAAGTATAGAACATTGATATTAATATATTTATTAAACACGAAGTCAAAGGTCTACCAATATTATCAAATCAACCTAATATTCAAACTTCTGTACAGAAAATTAGTTATCAGACAAACAATTTACATCACAGGGTCGAGAAACATTTTGCTTGACGTCACATTTCGCTTGTTGTGAGTTAGAAAGCAGACTAGAGAATTTGAAGTATCATGGTTTGTAGAGAAAGGGTCTTACCTTGTACTGGTTGGCCCGATAGAACTGCTGGCTTGTCTGTCTAACTTTGACGCCTGCAGGATGTAGCTCCACAATACCGGGCGGCTGCAGGGGAACTGAGCACACACAACAGAACAGATCAACTTTCTTTGAAAGTTAACATATCACTACTCTATTTTCATGACATTACTACATCCGAAAATGATCAAGATAACATTTTGACAAACAAGATCGCGTCAATTGACTAACTTCGATGGCGACGAATTTGTTTCTTAAATTTTGTCAAATAACTCTCTCGTCAAAGAATAGCGCTGCCTCTTCTTCCATGACTTAATCAATGAACTCTATAAGACGATTATATTATTCAGAGGCATTATGCGCACTGCCTGTGTATTATGTCTATCTATCCTGATGCTTCAGGGCTGGTTTCTCCAACACAGATTTAATGGTGGCTCAGGATTCAATCCACCCTTTTGCATAGACTAAATCCTGAACCACCATTAAATCCGTGTTGGAGAAACCAGCCCTCAATTTTCTATATTTTAAAATGATCAGTGACGTACAAGGATCCTCCATCGCTAAAAACCCCAATACACAGCATAGGGCGGAAAAACCGGAAAACAGGAGATAAGGACTTAAGGGTAAAGCATTGTGATGTGGCAGCGAAAGGACACAATCCATGGCAATCACACATCACCGCGCCTACTAGGTTCCGGACGTTTGGATGGACTAGGATTGGAACATTTCTCGAGACCTTTAGCACCTTCCTTACCTTTCTCTTTTCTAAACACTGGCCCTTACACACTTCCGTAGAATATTTCTCACTGAAAGTATTTTTGACATCATGCTTCTCCTTGTGCCTGTGCTGGATCGTGGGACGTTGACAGACTGTGCTGCTTTAGTCATCAGTCACACATCTAGCCTAAAAGGATACGACTCAAACATGGACGAATCACTGGGATTTGCGTGCTCAGTAGGCGTAGGCCTATGTAAAAATAGGCTATCGATGACACAAGCCTCCTACTCACTACTGACTAATCTTTGCTCTTCTCTCACTAATATATCAGCAAATTTAAGCATTATGACATAATTCTTGACCAATTATCTTGCGTGATTAGCGAAAACTAAAAAATACTGTCTGCGCACCCTATACTGCCAATGTACGTCACCAAATAGGGCTAATCTCAATTTTTTTGAAAACCTAGTCAAGTGCTCAAGTCAAGTGATGAAGTGCTCACTGGGGACAGGAGCATTGACGCTCGCCGCCGTCGCAGACACATTGTGGACAGATAGCTTAGCGATAGAGATCATCGCCACTGGTTCAGGCACACGATCAGCAACAAGAGTGCTTAGTCTGCTCGATGTCACGAACGCGCAGGGCGCGTCGCCCGCTGCCTCGTCTGGACCAAGTCCGGCATCCTTCACATGCAGACTGACGCAGTGAGAGTCCAGGGGCGGCGTCGCTCGACCACAGGCCTCAGCCTGCTGGGCGGCTGGAAGAAGGAAACGAATCATTGCAGCAATATTTAGCAACAAAAACAAAAATTAATTCAACGAAAATTGAAAGCGCAAAGGACTTTTGGTCACATCAAACTATTATTTCTAAACGCACTGATAGAAATAACCTGGTCAGTTATCATCCCGCATCACAGCGAGGCACTGTGGTATGAGGGTCGTTCAGTATATAGGGTACTATCCGCTGCAGTTTTTTTTATTTTTCAAGACAAAAGAATCCAAGATATACGTTTTGTAGGAAATTAAATTTTAAACATCTTTGGAAAATTTTGTAACCATGACATCATTAAAACTACTTCCGGCAGACAATAAACATGGCGAGAGTGCCGCTAATTGCGTCCTGCAAGGAACAGCGTGCAGTTATTGGTTTTTTTGGAACTAAGGGACTTAAACCGACGAAACTTTTTACTGAAATGCTGCCAGTATATGGTCAGAAGTGCTTTACGCAATCGATAATACACCGTTGGTGCGACAAGTTTTCTAAAGATCAAAAAAGTTTAGTCGATGAGAAGCGACCTGGCCGGCAGGTTGTTGCAACCAACAATGACATTGCCAACAGAATCGACGCATTCATTTGATCAGACCGTCATGTTGAGAAATGAAGAGTTAATTAATTGGTTATAGTTAATTTCTATTGTCTACGTGTTCATTCTATGCATGTTGTTGCATATTTCAATTTTATTTTCTATTTTTGTGACAGTAAATAGTATTATCAATAAATGGATGACAGTTTCAACACCCCTGCGGTACTGCAAAAATCACCGACTTCACGTTATTAATGTCATGGTTACGAAATTTTCCAAAGGTGTTGAAAACTAAATTTCCTACAAAACGTACATCTTGGATTCTTTTCTTTTCAAAAATAAACAAAAACTGCAGCGGATAGTACCTTATATACTGAACGACCCTCGTATAATGGTTAAGGCGTCAGACTTTGAGTCCAGAGGATCTGGGTTCTAGTCCCATCGCCAGCAACTGCGAAACCATGCGTTACAGGCCCTTCAGCAAGGCTGTTAAACACACAAGTGTCGCTAGCTGCTAACCCCGTGCCAGATGACTATTTATTTGGTAGGCGTCAGGAAGGGCATCAGGCCATAAAAACTCAGCTCCAGCAGCCCAAACAGGACGCAAACGTCTAAATCTGTGTGAATACACGGACATTAGCAGATTAGACAATAGGACGGTTAGTTAGTTAGTTAGTTAGTATACTGATAGATAGAAATAAAGCAAATCTATTTACTTCACAGAATTTCCACAAACCCAAATCAGGACATTGGGGGACCGGTCGAGTCGTACATGCTGATCGGTCGACGTCGGCGGACGGCTGGGTGACGAGTCCGGATCTAGTCGGGCAGTTCGTCGGAAGGCTCGTCTCTGAACAGTCTTTCATGCGCTCGTCCCAACAGCTTCCTGCCAGATTTAGCTGTACGCAATTCACGTAAAACAAGAAAGTGAATACTTCACAAAAACTCAAATTCAATTCACACACAATAAAATCAGTATCATCAAGGCATCGACTGATGTTCTTTTTTGTGATTTTGGAACCGTGTGTAGCACAATGACTATATACAGTCCGGTTCTTTGCAAGGGAGCCCACACAAAACCGCTCCCCCTTCTTTAAACGCCTTTAACCACTCGCTCGGGGAGCTCTGGGCTGCAAGCCAATTCTTTGCTCCCCGGCCTGCAGTGAGAATTGAGAGTAACATTTAGAGATGAACAGTAAACATAAAAATAATAATAGTGATGTGCGCTGCAGTAAGTAGCCTAATTCCTGGTCACAGTCTCAGCACCCCACACACACCCAATTACTTTGAACAACAACATTTAAAATATTTATAGTGAATGCCGTAGATATATAGATATAGTTATATCGAAATAGATATAGATATAGTTATATCTATATAGATATAGTTATATCTACATAGATATAGATATAGTTATATCTATATAGATATACATGTAGTTATATCTATATAGATATAGACATCATGTGTAGATAGGCTATAGAGACGATATTTTCCCACTACAACAATATGAAAAGTACATGACAAATGACTGAACGAAAAACAAGAATTAAAAACAAAATGTCAAAATAAGCAACACGTGTGCATTGCCAAAAACAGTAGAAAGGCCATATCAGAAATCAGCATCCATTCACAAATGTACTGATGCATGTCAGATAAAGGCCGGTTGCTCAATGTCAATTGTAATATCAACTAATTCACACATTAGCTAATTAATTCGTAGATTAATAATCAGTAAATAAATTCTAGGTTAATTCAAGGTCTAAAAAAACAACTGAAAATTAAGCCCAGTAGTAAATTCCTTATAGCTGACATCAGTTCATTTAATATTGCAAAAATTTTCAATACTTATGGAAAGAATTACTGTAAAACATGAAATTTTTGCGTGCCTGTAATTTGCACGAATTTCGCGAATTGGGAAAACTCACGAAAATTACATGCAGCAAATATAAAGCTGTACACAGAAGCTATTATAATGGATAGTGCTCAAAAATGCAAAAATTAAGTGAAGCGAAATTTCTGAGAGGCAAAAACCGCAAAAATAACATGCAGCTCAAATTTCATGTTTTACAGTAATTCCAAATTGTACAAAAACAGCGAAACATTTACTTACATTTGCCACCAGCTCGTTTGCTTCTCCAGCTGCCTTGTCAAACGGTTTCAATTTCCCCTGATCATTCTTTGTAAACTTCCAATCATCCATCGCCGACCGTGGCGCCATTTTCTCACTCCCCGCCTCAGTGTCTGATGTCTGTGCGAAAAACCCTTCCGCCTGCTGGGAAAACCCCTCTGTGGGCTGCGTGGCCCCGACACGCACTGTAGGGGTGAGGCAAGATGTCACGATGTAACCCTGACCACATTCTGTGAGGATGCGACAAAATCTCGTGAACTCTGCGTTGGATCTGCGCCTCATGTGATCCAGGATGTACTCGACCCTCACGTTGACGTCGGGCTCCTCCTGAACATGACAAGGTCCAACTTAGTTAAGCCACAAAACGTAATAGCTAGCAAAACTTTATTAACATGAGCAATTGCATTATGAAACAGATAGAATCGAGACATGGGAGATGATAAGGGAGGCGAAGACTACAAATATTCTATTGTTTGAAAAATAACTTACAGTTTAAGTAACTTAGCGCTGACCATTGTCGACAAACTTGTAGATACAAGCAAACAATTTACTATCGAATCTAAATGTATACATCCAAATATCAAATGAAACAGTATAATAAAATCAGCGAGGCGCTGCGGTGCAGTGGTCAAGGTGTCGGACAGAGTCCAGATACCTGAGTTCAAGTCCCCGGGCCGGCAAAGTTCTATCAAACCATGCCGCTTTAGCAAGGCCGTTAAACACACAAGTGTCGCTAGCTGATAATCATCGTCCAGGGTAATTTATCATTCTGGTTGGCGACAGGAAGGGCATCTGGTCATAAAAACCCAGCTCCAATATAAACGTCTAACCTGTTGTAGCATGGACACGGCGTTACAGGCTTGCCTGTAGCGCATAAGAATAGACGTCAAAAACGATGATTATTCATTTTAATATTGGTATTCATGAAAAAGCCAGACCGCCTCATTTTTGCACACAATTTTCCAACAAGTCATTTTTGAAAGCTCATGACTTTGCAACTATTCCAAAGATGTATACCAACTTGGCAAAAAATCTCAAGCGGAAGACCATTTATGTGTGCAAAATACGGTGATTGGTGATGATTAGAAACAGACTGAATAATAGCCATCCTCCTGATTTTGAACCATCCTCCTGTACATGTATCCTACAGTTTATTCTCAATCCTCACAACAGGCCACAGTCTCACCTGACACATTTCCACGGCCTGGCGATTCATGATCTGCGCGACCTCGAGTCGATAAATCAAATCAGTTGGATCGATCATTTCGACGAGCTTCGTGCGCTGCTCGATCAACCTTAATCCCCAGTCCCAGGACGCTGAGCTGGACTCCTCATCCACTCCACCGGAGCAGCGAGCCGAGTCCGATGAATCCTGCGTAGCAACAACATGAAGTTCTCATAAAAACAGTATATGGATTATGAAAAACAGATCTTTCAAATAAAGAGTGAAAAATAGTAGCAAGTTCTGTGTTGCTGACGTCGATTCAAATCGGGTCGATTCGAATTGGCTCCACGTCGATTGCAAAAATGCTTCCTCGTTTCAGTTTGCTTAAGGGACCTTCAGGGGGAAGAAACGATTAAGCTGGACACCATGTAACGTCTACAATAAAACATATCAAAATCGTCACGCAATAACTTGAGATCAGCTGCAACTTTGTCTCTCAACTTGCCTTGACACCATAATTCAAATGATATGCCGGGGGTACATTCCTTGTTCTCTTCATCACACTTACGATATATAACTAACTAACTAACCTCCTTTTTATCATTTAATCTATTAATGTCCATGTTTTCACACAGGTTTACACGTTTTCACCGCCCTCATCAGGACTGCTGGAGCTGGGTTTTTACGGCCGGATGCCCGTCCTGACGCCAACCAAATAAATAATTATCTGGCACTGGGTTAGCAGCTAGCAACACTTGTGTGCTTAACAGTCTTGCTGAAGGGCCTGTAACGCATGGTTTCATAGTTGCCGGCGCGGGGACTTGAACTCTGGTCCCCTGGACTCCAAGTCCGATGCCTTAACCACTACACCACAGCCCCTCGCTCCGCGCGTACACTTATGATATACGGTATACAAAGAGCATTCGGGTTAACTGTAATACCTAATGAAGATATCTTCTGCTATTTCTGCGTCAATAAACTACACGTCGAGTAGCAGTTGACATTTTTAGAGTAATCACCTTAATGTTAGAAACTTAACTTTGTCTGAACTGCTTTTCAAACGGGCTTAATTTCGACAACATTACTCACATTCGTCTACAAATTAGCAAATTGATATTGACACGCCTGCAGTTGTTGAGCTTTGACTTTCAGGCCTATCTGACAATTTTGGACCGAATTACGACAACGTTTCGAGTGTTCTAAATTTTCACCGTGACACGGTGTACATTCAGAATTAAGCCGCACACAATACGCAGCGAAACAAATCATCACCCTGCGGCATAGTGAAGTGTCTGTGCGGCCGGGTGTAACCGTGTGTGTGCTGTGTGCAGGATTCAAATATCGCTCGACGATGTGCGTCTGATGGGTGGCTCGCAGAGCGACGCAGAACTTGGCCAAGTCCTCGTCGGGGCGCTTCTGAGACAGGTAGTTGAGGATTGCACTGACCCGGTTCGATCTTCCACGCACAGACTGTAAAATAACAAATACGGTAAGTAGAAAAAGAACGGCATCTGGCGATGTATATTTGGATTGAGCTTATGATCATCTGGCAATTCAGCAATAGATTCCTAGAAATTGAACCGCTCTTTGTAACTTATTTAATTTACTAATTATACAAAAAAGTCTAGCACAAACTAATTTGACATAACACATTAAATAAACACTATTTTTCTTAAATCCACTAATGGGATGATAATGCTTTTCGCTGTTATTTAACACATGGCTGAAATTGTACTTAATATCGAAGATTCTCCAATGAACACTTGCAAATGCAGCGTTATTCTGTTCGATGTGTTTATCAGTTAAGATGCAGCATTGATCACTGGTTCTTCCAACACGGATTAAATGGTGGTTCAGGATTTAGCCTATGCAAAATGCTGGGTTAAATCCTGAACCACCATTAAATCCGTGTTGGAAAAATCAGCCCTAGGTCAATTAATTACACTTATGTATAGAGATAAGTAAATACACGGATAGTAACAGTGAATAACACACACATACACACTTGCGTTTTGTAGCCACATTCCCGCTTATGCCCATTTGCAGCCATGGAGACCCCTCTCTACTTTAAAGTAAAAACTTAACTTTTTATTTGTCCATGGCTGTCTTTTTGGTGAATTGTTTTTTTACAGACCGGATGCCCTTCCTGACGCCCAACCTGCCCGATGATGTCAGCATGGGCAGGGCTGCTGGACATAGTTCAGTGTCATGCTAATAACAGTGAATAAATAAAGACATAATATTCTGCCTTTAGAAGCTGGACATCCACCATTTGAAGCTCTCTTGCAGTCAAGCACCCGAGCATTAAAGAGCCACATTAGAACAACCTACCTGGAATGTATCAACAATGTGCTCCGGAATAATTCCCAGCGACACAAGGTGGGTGTAAAGTCCGTCGTCTGGATTAATATCCTCCAAAAGGGAGACAAAATTGTTTCGGATTCTCTCCCTGCATCCCGGAATAAGTTGAATCGGTTCATTCATCAACGGAGTGGCATCGGTGGTCGTCTTGCCTGCTGAGCCGGGACTAAGATAGTCGGTGACGACGTGAGATTGGCCGATCTCGATCAGCGTCAGACAAAAATTCTCAAAGTCACTGAACGATCGCCTCACAAGGGAATCCAATATGCAGGACACTTGGTTATACTTGCCATTTTTCATCTGTACAAAATGTAAGAAGCTGATTATTTTACCCTTCACACGGTGGGGCATTGTGGTGTAGTGGTTAAGGCGTCGGACTAAGAGTTCTGAGAACCTGGATTCGAGTCCCCGCGCCGACAACTATGAAACCATGAAACCACAGGCAGGCCCTTCAGCAAGGCTGTCAAACACACATATATCACTAGCTGCTAATCCCGTGCCAGATAATTATTTATTTGGTTGGCGTCAGGAGGGGCATTCGCCCATAAAAACTCAGCTCCAGCAGTCCTCAGCTCCAGCAGTCCTCATCGCAAAACGTGTAACCTTCTAACCTGTGTGAGAATATTGACATTAACATAATAGATGTCGAAAAAAGGCGGTTAGTTCTTTTCAGTTTCTACTCTTCACAGTATTGGCTATTATATATCCCGATAATCATCAATCATCAATTATACTACAGGTAAAAAAATAAGGGGCTGATGGAATCCATAGAATCTACAAATTACGCTTAACAGGAAACCAGAACAACAAACTTTTAACTGAAATTATTCAATATCAATTAGGGCCTGCAATCCAATCAACTTTTATTCTACGGTCCGTTAAAATTTTGTTTCAACTTCTAAAATACATTAAAATAGTATATTTAACGCAAACAAATGACATATTCAGAAAGCGAAAGATCAACTTCTAATAAAAGTGTCATTCGCGTGATTTAAATATCGTTCAAGGCATGGTAGTAGCATGCGGCAAAATAACTGTTGCCAAAATATTAGTGCTTTATGCAAACAGTCCCCCGGTACCTGACACGTATGGCACAGGCGCTTGTTAAAGACGAGGTGGCTCTCGAGCCGACTAAAGAGGTCAGGCTCCGGCTCTATGAACCGGCAAAGAGCCGGTCGATGCACCCGCAGCCGCTCAAGCCAGCAGCTCTCCATCTTCTCCTTCCATGCAGCATCCATTCTCCAGTTAAAAGTCTTGCCAGACCAAGAGCTGTAGTTATGTCAGAGCTGACTAAACAAAAAGCTAAATATTAACATCTGATGATTCAAGCTCTCTCTCTCTTCGCATTTTGTTATTCATTCTCCACCAGGCAAGGGTAGGCCATTTGCAGCCATAGCCACGTGCCCTGATCCCACAAAGGTACATCGGGACATGAAGGAGTTTAAGGGGAGCAATGAATTAAAAGGAGTTAAGACGTCTCAAGCTTATGAGTTATATTCGAAGTGGGCGTGGTACGTGCACAGGGCAAACTCCGCCGTTAGACGCCTAACAGTTGTCACTGAAGTAATCAAAGTAGTCGAGTCAGATTGTGTTGTACTCGTGCCGTTGCCGGCCATGCTCATTCTAACCTAAAATCCCTAATGCCGACCCTAACCCTAGCTCGAACCCTACCCCAGCAATTTGCCGACCCAAAACTGTATGGTTCCTTCCATACTTACCTTAACTTCCATACCATATAGAATTGCTCATCTACCATTGCCTATAACCGTAAGCATGTTATAATGATATGCCTGTATGTCGTACACGTCGAACTTCAATCCAAAGTGCGACTTTGACTGTAATTCAGGTTGTCCTATTATATGAAAGATAGTTGCCCTATTATGAAAGATAGGATAATCTGGTCACGATCCAAGATGGTCGACAATCAAAATAAATATTAAAATAACTTAAGTTGAATAACTATTGAATGGTCCTAAATCGTGCCTGTGAACTCAACAACCCTAG
>JAQIWG010002888.1:0-19200 GCA_034695025.1 Chamaedrilus cognettii | reverse complement strand
GTACAAATATCGGCGGCGGCGGCGGAAGCAAAACACCGGCGGCGGCGGCGCGGCGCGGCCGGCGCAGGGGTCTAGTCTGTGTGCCCCATTTATCAACACCGCTGTGAAGGGTACGAAAGTGTTACATGCCACAGCTGCATGGGACAGATGAACAATGTGGGAAACCCCAGCCACAGAGAACAGTCAAATAACACGGGACACCCAAACGATAGAACGCAATGCTCTGGGTGCTACTATGCTGTACCTGACTACCATTCAAGCGCTGTGTATCAAGCAACGGTGCCTCAAACCTTGAGACCACAAGACCGTGGCTGTTGCACACACAGGGAAAGCCACAGCATTCTTTGTTCAACGCCAAGTCGCCAACTCACTGAGTCAAACCATGCGGTTTGCCGCTGTTTGATATGTGTTAACGCTGATTTTCATGGAGTTTATGGTGATGGCCAGACTGTAAGGTGCCCAAGCAGTCAAAATGTCCCATTGCCAAACGTCGCTTGTCTCAGTCGAAAATGCGAAAGAGCCGGACACCAGGCAGCAGGTCAAAGATCAGCGGATCAACGACAACCAATGGCGATGGATCAAAGAACCCGCAGCGAGGACGGAGAGGAAGGATCCACCGGGACTTCTGACTGTGGTTCGGATCACACGCTTGTCTCTTCAGCCCAGGTGTTGGCGGTTTCAAGAAGCGCTTCAAATTTGGAATCTACGACTGCCGAGGGACAACGGCTGCGGCGTGCCTTCAAACACGACGGTGATCGAGGTTAGTGATGGCAGATTGAATTTTGTTATGCTATTTTGCGTCTGTTTTTCACCCCGACGGAAGGGAATGGACAGTTCCTAACTGTTAGCGCATTCCAATGACTCTCATTCAGAGTCAATCTGCACAAGGCATAGTCCACAGGCCTATATAACTTCAGACAATGCAACGGAACAGCGGTTGAGTTAGATTCAGTACGTGGTGTTATGTCTACGCCTATGTTACTTTATTAAGCCAGCATGACATAGAAACAATTCAAAATGTAGGCCTTCGACACCGTGCATTACTGATGCAATAATGTCCATGCTTGCATTACATGACAAAAATTTGCAGTGCTTTGTATCGCTTGCTTATTGTGTACAATCCATAAAGACGAGGTCACTAGAATAATTTTAGGCCTAATATTCTTTTTGCTTGCTCAGTATTACTAAGACAATATGGAATAGTCTAAAACAACTTTCTGTGTTAGAAAATTGTAAAGTTTTTTGCATTTTGTGATCCCTGTCTGTACAGCAAAAAAAATTTATTGTTGAATTTACAATTAATCTGTTGGCCCACAACAATCTCTAAATCATGTACAATATGAATTGTTGTAGGTTATGTACAAATTCCCGAGCAATAATGAATAATTTGTTGTTCTACATCCAATTTTATTGCGTTACAGCAGGTGCCCCAGGGGTGCTAGGTGTGCGAGTGGAGCACCGTGCAGGACGTCAGATTATCGACGTGCGTGCCTCGTCCTGCACAGACTCATGCACGACCATCTGGAGCCAGTCATGCGCCCCCCCCGCAGGGCACGACCGCGCACTAGGGGGCGGCATGGGGTCCATACCCGCACACCCCACGGACGACAACAGTCTGCTTAGCTCTCTGGCGAGCCAACCCGACGTCGTGCTGGAGGATGACGTCATCAGCGCATGAGAAAGGTGCCGTCATCAGCACGTGAAAATGATGACATCATCAGCGCGTGAGAACAATGATAACATCAGTATTAAAGGGAATGACGTCATAACTTCATGAAGAACTGCGTTGCTGGACACTGTTGTTATACTGTTGTTATACTGTTGTTATACTGTTGTTATACTGTTGTTATACTGTTGTTATACTGTTGTTATTAGTTAATATAATCTGTGATGTAATTTGAGACATGGGCATAATATGCAAACGCGTCGCAACTGTTGCATTTATAATGTTACGCATAGTGGAGAGTGAATTGAATTTAAATAATAACTTATGTACTCTTTAGCGCAATGATCTTGACACATTCGACCAAATGAACAAAATTCAGTGATGATTATACTGCTTCAATGACAAAATGTGATTAAATTTGATTAAAATTTTGGATCGCAGGTATATCAGCATTTGCGGCAGCCTGCAAAAAACGAACTATTTGCTCAGACTGCTTATACAATATCATATGATAGAAGATATATAGGCATCTATATATAAATAGATCGTCTGGAAACGTCAAAGTGAAGAAGCGGGCCTAACCTAACCCTAACGCATCGCTAACCATAATTTGCTAGCCTAATGTAATCCAAAAAAATCTTTAACAAAATCCAAGAACTATCAGGTTGCTTTACACATCTAGCCGCTACTTGTGAACTTAGCTTAAACTTTACCAAAACTTCGTTCATCCTACCACACGAAACATCTGCTCCGCCTGCACAATTTCCCCCACGACACCCAACAATGTCATATTCTCATGCCCCCCCAGTCCCACCCCCCTCACACCCCTCGACCTCTGGCCAAACCCCCGAGGGACCTATCTGGACGGCAAACCTGGTAGGCCACTTTTCTTCCGTCGTAGAAGATCTAGAGCAACAACAACAACAGCCGCTACTTAATCTGCGCGCAAAAAAAACATGGAACTTCCCCTAAATTATTTTCGCCGTCCTCATTAATATTATTGGTCCACATCGCGATGTGATTGGCTGTCAAGTAATCAACGCCTAGAAACTGTTTAAACGACCTTGACCTAACCAGTCATTAATACAGTTAATAACCCGTGCAGCTTTGAACCGCGGTACATTTACAACCTAATCCAGACTACCGGAAGTCAAGTTCTCTTTGCTTCTGTATCTCTTCATCCCACTGCTCGACGATGGCAATGCGCTCACGCCGCAGCTCGTTCGCCCGCATGAAGGGAGGCCCCTTGGACGAGTTTCAGCTGATGGACGGGGGCGTGACGGCTGCTGCAGGCAACCAGTGGTTCTTCGAGGTCGCCTGGGAGGTCGCCAACAAGGGTCAGCGGGTCAAAGTTCGGGGGTTTCTGGAGGGTAATTAGGAGAAGGGATTTTGATGAAGTGTAAATGATAGCAGTTAAAGGTCAACGGCAAGTGCTTGAAAACATGCACGAGTCTGTCGAGCTATGTTTATGTGGGTCATGTACTTGTGTTAGATTGGTGACCTACATATAATTTTTCATGATTTTATCTGCATGTACTCAGTATTCAACGTCAACATTTACTACTGTACGTTTGCATTTACAACCACATATTTAGTATTCAAATACACACTAAATTATGCCTTGATTTATTTTGTCGTTGGGTGCAGTGGATGGGACCTACACTACACTACATTGAATTATGCGCAGATTTATTTGTTGTTGGGTGCAGTGGGTGGGATCTACACGGTCATCAAGACCAAGGCAGCGGTGACAGTCGAAGAGTTAGGCGACCAGTACTGTCTGATTGGTCCGTACAACGAGGCCTGCGTCCGAACGGAGGTCGAGGTCGCCGATCCGACCAATGACGTTGCGATGTCACGAACCCTGCGGGGGATGAGGGACGCCGGGTTCAAGGTATGTAGTGCCGCACTCGGTACGCACAGTGTTGTTTTATTTACTCATTCAAATTCTAAGAATGAAAGTAAGCCTACGTAGTCAAATCATGTTGAAAAAATATCAATTCATAGTAAAACAGGTACCAGTGAATCATACTTTAGCTTCAGTCATAAGGATTGAAATTAATGGAAAACACGCAAATTTTGAAAATATTTATACTAAACGGAGTGGGATATGGTGCAGGTGGTGTGTGGGAGGTGGCTGATAGAGGGTTACCCGCGCGTGCTCCTCTTTGACATTGAGTCTGCGGCCTGGAAGCTCGACGAGTGGAAGCGCGAGCTGTGGGACAGTCTTCACATCGGCGTGCCCTGGCACGACCGAGAGTCCAACGACTCCATCATCCTCGGCTTTCTCACCGCGGCCCTGCTCAGTGACGTACGTCTAACCCACTCCCCTTTCTTCTATGCTTCCTAGGCCTATCTCTGTTACGATTCTCCACTAGTTTCGATTTTATAAAATTTGGATGCAGTTCACAATCAATATGCTTGGATGAATTTGGCTGCAGTTCAAACTGTATTTTCAATTCAAATTAAGTACACATTAGCGGGCAGTACAAATACCATAGCCTAAGACAATTCTGAAAAAGAAATTGAGTTTTTGACTGCAATAAAATATCACGGCAAACTACAAAATATTCTTGAACGCATAAACTCGCAATATTTTTATACGAATGATTTTATGTATTCAATTTATTTTGTGATTCAAATTAATTAATGAAATTTTTATCAATGTTCATTTTTGTTCCAGTGTTAATCAGTGTTTCAACATCTTTGTTACAACGGCTGTGTTGCAGTACCGCGCAAACCTGGGAGGAGAGCCGTACATAGTGGCGCACTTCCATGAGTGGCAGGCGGGGATTGGCCTCATCATGTGTCGCACACGTCACCTTGACGTCGCGACGGTCTTCACCACTCACGCGACTCTGCTCGGCCGCTACCTCTGCGCTGGCGCCGTCGATGTTTACAACAATATGGATAAGGTTTGTTCCATGTGGGACACGCTTCCTCTTCACTCCATGTGGGACACACTTCCTCTTTGTTCCATGTGGGACACACTTCCTCTTTGTTCCATGTGGGACACACTTCCTCTTCGCTCCATGTGGGACACTTCCTCTTTGTTCCATGTGTGACACACTTCCTCTTCGCTCCATGTGGGACACTTCCTCTTCGCTCCATGTGGGACACTCTTCCTCTTTGTTCCATGTGGGACACACTTCCTCTTCGCTCCATGTGGGACACTTCCTCTTCGCTCCATTCCTCTATGACGCGACCCTTGTCTTACTTTTGCTTGAAAACGCCTAGTTTTTCGCCATGAGTCATTTTTGTTTTGTCACGGAATTGACACTCCCGCTATTTCTAGTTATTTTTTTCTCTTCCCTCTTGTTGGGGTCTCCCATAGTTCATGACATGATGGTTGCCCATGATGAGAGTATCTCCAGTTTATCCTAATATCTCCAGTTTATCCTAATATCTCCAGTTTATCCAAATATCTCCAGTTTATCCTAATATCTCCAGTTTATCCAACTATCTCCGGTTTATCCTAATATCTCCAGTTTATCCAACTATCTCCAGTTTATTGTAGTATTTCCAGTTTATCCCTCTATCTCCAGTTTATCCAGCAGTCTCCAGTTGCTTCGTTTATGTCTCCAGCTGTGTAGCTGTTTGCTTCAGTTCAACATAGACAAGGAAGCGGGAGACCGAGGCATCTACCACCGCTACTGCATAGAGCGCGCCGCCGTGCACTGCGCGCACGTCTTCACCACCGTGTCGGAGATCACCGCCTTCGAGGCCGAACACCTGCTCAAGCGCAGAGCCGGTCTGTGTCCTTACATTGGACTTGGTCTGTGTCCTTACATTGGACTTGGTTTCTATCATCATATGTTGGGTCTTTTGTATCTTTGTCAAAGATTTCATATACTATTTGATCGAAATGAAGATTGGCTTTTTGTCTGTTAATTTCAAGAACTTCTTATCTGATTTTTTTTAAATGCTATATTTGAAAGACTGATCTACATTTACTTTGCTTGAAATATATTGTTATTGATGTCGATCATGTTAAGCAGTGCTATAAAACTTCTGTACAATATTGTTCTTTTTGTTTTTCTTTTTCGGCCGATTTTGTGTTACTTTAATAATTATTTAATGTTGGTTCCGATGACTTTGAATTAGGCTTTTATTTGTTTGAATTTTTAGATGCTAAACTATGCAGGGGTGGTTTTAGGTTTATAAATATTTTTCAGGATCGAGAGTTTTAAGCATAAACAAAGAACTTGCTCTTATTCCCAGTAACTGTTTCACGGAGCTTGCTCTTATTCCCAGTGATTGTTGCGCGTGTAGACGTCATCGTGCCGAACGGACTAAATGTGCAGAAGTTTGCCGCACTGCATGAGTTCCAGAACCGTCACGCGCTCGCCAAGGAGCGCATCAACGACTTTGTGCGTGGCCACTTCTACGGGTCTGTGCCTGCGTCATATGACCACCGTGTGACTTGTATAACCATTGTTTATGGTTATTAGAATTTATAGTTAATCGTTTATCTTATTTATTTATAGTTGTTTAGCTATTTTTAATTTTTAATGCGATGCTGCCTGACGAATAAGTAACTTGATGTGTTGCTGTGTTTGGACTTGCAAATGAATTAGAATGGTTGTCTAAAACGTGGTGGTTAGTATTTTGTATAGCTGTGGTAGATGCAAGATGCATTTCATTTATAAGCATATTAGTGGTTTAACATTTTGGTGTGAGAGGCTCATTTGATCCAGCAGATAGAAATCTTGAATAAGCTATGGCTTCCTGATTACTTTACTCTTGTTTTTAAAATGTTGCAGCTTGTTTATATTATTTTCATGGCGTTTTTGAGCCTTCTTGGTAGTAAAGAAAAAATCAGTTGTTGCACAGAGTGCACTGTAAGAATTTGAATTTTTTTTTAAGCTAAACGCTTCAGCTTTTTGCATTTTTAGTGTTTGATTTGATCCATTTATTGATCTCTGGGCTTGTTCTCCTCTGCCTGCAGCCACTTTGAATAACTTTGAATATATTTGTTTTCCTTCACCAGCCACTACGACTTTGACCTGGAGAAGACGCTCTACTTCTTCATCGCCGGGCGCTATGAGTTCTCTAACAAGGGAGCCGACGTCTTCATCGAGGCGCTTGCCAGACTCAACTATCTACTCAAGGTGTTGATCATCGGCTCTCAAATTATCGTGGAGGGGGCCGGAAGAGATTTTGGCACGAGTCTCGATGATATATTCAGAGGGCTGAAATTATGCTATAATATTGTTGGATGTGAATGTTGTACGAACTACTTATACTGCACTCTTCTGACCCATTGCATGCGACGTCACGGGATATTTTGACTGTTTTGTCTCAGGGCATGCCCACAGTGATATTTCTTCCGTCATCCTGCGTCTTATGTGAACAAACCAATGATTTCTAACTAAAGCGTTTGAAAAAAAAATTAATAACCGCTCATGGTTATTCCATGCCGCTTTCCAGGCCAAATTATTTGATTGGCTGCTGTTAGGTTGTGCTACGATCCACTAATTCAGGCCATATATTTTGTTTATTCCCCCCCGGTCACTCCCTGTCAGAGTTCGGGCAGTGGAGTGACGGTCGTAGCGTTCCTCATATTCCCGACGCGCTGCAACAACTTCAACGTGGACTCGCTGAAGGGCCAGGCCATCGCCAAACAGCTGCGAGACACCGTCAGCGCTGTACAGAAGGACATCGGACATCGACTCTTTGAACTCAGTCTCAGGTGACCTTTGAACTGAGAGGTCAGTGACCTTTGAACTGAGATTAGTGACCTTGAACTGAGTCTAAGCTCAGTGAACTTTGATCTGTGTCTGAGATGAGTGATCTTTGAGCTCAATTTCATTTGCTCGTTAATAATGAAATAGATTTTTAATCCTTCAATCCTTGAAAAGTTTTGCTATTTCTGTTTTGTTGCTCTTTGTTGAAGCAATTTGAACTATCGCGTATTGCGTATTGTCGTCTGTTGTATGGTCCAGTCAGTGAGTAGTTTTTAATCACAGTGTGTGTGTGTGTGTGTAGGGGAGAGCTGCCGACTGGCAAGGACCTGTTGGTTCAAGAGGACGTCGTCAAACTCAAGCGCTGTATCTACGCCTCGCAGGTCTGTGATCCATTGGTCAGGTTGTAGGCATGTGTGTGTAAACGTATGCGTGTGTAAGAGTTTGCCGGTAGAGAGTAAGATCCATTGATTTATGCTTCAATCCATGCTTTCTATTTTATTGACCAGCTGTGCTCTGTAGAAATCTTCATACCACTTTTCCTTACTACTCTCGATTGTTCAGTCCTAGCGCCATAGACTTTGCACTATTCACTTTCTGTGAAAATGCTAATCTCTGGGCTTGTATTGACACTATAGGAAGTTGATTTGGTTATTGTAACTAACTGGCTTTTTTGTCGTCTGTTCTGTTAATGTCCATGTTTTTGTCACATAGGTTTGGACATTTGCGTCCTAGTGAAGACCGATGGAGCAGAGTTTTTACTGTTATATTGGTGCGTGTGTGTGTGGTGTGTGCATGTATTGGTGCATAGTGTGGTGTCAGTGCGTGTGTCATGTGTGTATCAGCGCAACACGCTCCCTCCCATCTGCACACACAACGTGATAGACGACGCGGTTGACCCGGTCCTCTGTGCGATCAGACGCTGCCAGCTCTTCAACAACCGTGCCGATAGGGTCAAGGTCAGGGTCATCAATACTTTCTGTGTCGTTTGTTTGGATATGGAACTTATTCTTTTTTTATTTTTGATGGTGTGACGAGACTTTTCCGCCAAGGACTGGATATTTATTTGAATATTTGCCGACACTGAAGCAAATGCAAAGAGTAAATTGTAAGAAAATTTGACGTTACAATTTATTTCACAGATGTACCTTGATTAACTGAATTATAAGAAATAATTAAGTTTTCAGCTGAAGTCAGAATGCATGTATGAACAGTACTGTTGAAGCAAAGTGTTCAATGTGTTGTGTTCAGTTGTAAGGAAATCACGTGCTGTAATTCTCTTTTGATGATTTACTGTAATTAGTAATGATATGTGTGCGATGGGCGCGCAGGTGGTATTTAGTCAGTAATGATATGTGTGCGATGGGCGCGCAGGTGGTATTTAGTCAGTAATGATATGTGTCCGATGGGCGCGCAGGTGGTATTTAGTCAGTAATGATAAGTGTGCGATGGGCGCGCAGGTGGTATGCAGTCAGTAATGATATGCGCGTGATGGGCGCGCAGGTGGTATGCAGTCAGTAATAATATGCGCGTGATGGGCGCGCAGGTGGTATGTAGTCCGTAATGATATGCGTGCAATGGGCGCGCAGGTGATATTTCACCCGGAGTTTCTCAACTCGACCAATCCACTGTTTGGCATGGACTACGAAGAGTTTGTGCGCGGCTGCCATCTTGGAGTCTTCCCCTCCTACTACGAACCCTGGGGATACACACCCGGTCAGCGCCGAACTTCTTACACCCTATTTATACCTTTCTGAAGACTTCAAGTGTCCTAATAATATCTTAATGAAACTTCTAAACGTCCTGCTAGTGTCATAATTATTCTTTAAAATATTCAACTTCAAAGTCCTTTAATAATTTTCTAATGAAGGCTTCACAAATTTTGTAGTAGAGACCTTAAAATGTCACGTTCATATTCTAATAAGGACTTCGCATTGTCTTAATAATATCCTAAAAAATACTTTTAAATGTCCTAAGAAGTAAGTTATATGTAAGAAAATTGTCCTAATTACAGTACGGCTTTAAAACAAAACTAATGATATCCCCTTATAGTATTCAACTAAAGATTGAGAACTTTACTGATTTTATTGTAATGAAGACTTCAAAATCTCCTGGTAATATCCAACTAAAGACTTGTAAATGTCCTGATAATAAGTGGATAATTGTCGCGCTGCAGCCGAGTGCACGGTCATGGGCATCCCCAGCATCAGCACCAACCTGTCTGGGTTCGGCTGCTTCATGGAGCAGTGCATCCAGGACCCCTCGTCCTACGGGATATATGTCGTCGACCGACACTTCAAGAGCTGCGAGGAGTCGATACTGCAGCTCACGCAGGTCTCACGCGGTGACCTACTTATTTATTTGTTATTCGTATTCATGAGCTTGGGTAGATATTTGTTAATATAAATATGCGTTTGTTTTTACTGTTGTTCTGCTATTGTGGCCAGACGACCAGGGTTAAGGTTATCTGACGTAGTACACCAAGAAAAAAGGCTAGGTGGATATAGTAAGCCCAATTTGAAACGAGCAGGAGTAGTATTATCAGCGTGTTAAAATCGATTATAGATGGTGGTGTGCGGATATTGTATAGAGCCTTAATCGCAACGCCTGTACTGACAATTCTTTCAATTACCTCGCATCTAAAATTTTACAATGTGATTCAAATTTGAACGAATATTTTACATTTTTTAAAATTGTGAATTGTGTCGAGTCAAATCATTGATTGGCTGCTGCTAAGATTGTGTTTGGTTCTTGCTTTAGCGTCGACTTGTTTCGAAGTGTATGATAGGTGGATGTGATTTTCGTCGTGGTTCAGATCATGTTTGACTTCACTCATCTGTCTCACTCAGATCATGTATGACTTCACCCATCTGTCGCGACGTCAGCGCATCATCCAGCGCAACCGGACGGAACGACTGAGCGAACTACTCGACTGGAGGAACCTCGGCGTGGTCAGTTACACTGCTTTCTCATATTCACATAATCTTCTACCCAATCACTGTCTGTTCTTTCAATTATTTTGCAAGTCGCATAGCTCACCATAATGATGTCATTTTGTATTGTAGACTTTTTGGTGCAATTTACCGCTCCTGCAGTGTCAAAGAAAGATTGTGTTTTATTGCAGTGATTTGCATGTTGTGACTAATTTAGGCAGAAAGTTTAATATTTTCTTTTTTGACAATTATTTTCAAATGTATTTATATTTCTGTGAAATGGCTTTTGTGTGCAAATTGGAATGTTTTTTGTGTGATATATAATTTTTGTGTGATATGTTATTTTTGTGCTGTCATTTTGTCCAGTACTACCGGCGTAGTCGCTCGCTGGCGTTGAGTCGCACCCACCCGGAACTGTTTGCTGAGGAATCGTCCGCGGTTAGCTTACTTCCTCTTGAGTCTTATTTTTTACTACTTTCTAATGAGCATTTATTCGAGCAGTAAGAGATCCATGATAGATGGTGGTAGATTACATGTGATGGGTTGCAGCCAGCCTGAAGTAATTGATTAAAAGTACAGTGTCTATTTGAATCATTTTGACTCGTTTAAAAAACAATATATTTACATTAAATTTCAAAAACATGAAACTACAGTTGGGCACTCCAAGGCAGTCCGTGCAAGGGCATAGATGGTATGAGCATTCATGGTATGGAGTCTGCTCATCCTATAAAACAGGTCATTTGTAGTACGATATGCATCAGGTAACTGCGATTGCATCGAGTCTCCATCAACACTGTCTAAACTTTTTGTGACGACTAAAATTGCTTTTTAAAATGCAAAATGAATCTAACATGTATCATTGTCATATGTATTGTTTGTGGGTGCGCAGGGGTCGCTGCCACGAATGGGTAAGCCACAGTCTGAGCCCCCCTCACCCTCGGTGTCGCGCACTTCGTCCCCCCCCCACTCGGACGCAGAGGGGGGCGATGAGGACGAGGACGACGAACACGACTCTGAGGAGGAGAGGGAGGAGCTCAGTCGCATCGACAGCCAATCAGGAGAGAGCGGCGGCGGCGGGCGGCACACGCCCACTACTGGCGCCGGGGCCACCACCCACTGAGGGGCGCAGCGTGGTAGAAATGTCAGCGGGGGAGGTGCAGAAGAGGTGCTTGATATATTTAAAAGGAAATTAAAGTATTTCAATTTAAATTTTCAAACAGCGAACTCTAAAATAATTATCTTATTATTACCTTGACCGACGGTCGTACCTGAAATCTAAATATCGGAGTAGCAGTACAACAGAGTAGCTAACCCTAAGCATAGTTTTGCTAACCTTAACAAACACCTAAGTTACAGTAGTTCTGGTTTGCGTTAGTTTTTTAAGTTCTTTTTCCTCTGCACAAGTGCTGACGTTTTGAGCGCCGCCTGTGCAATACTGCTGGCTGTGACTGAGTTTTGACAGCCATTAGTGTGCGGCGCGCCAGTCATCGTGTGCGTATCCAGTGCGGCGGCAATGAGATGTAGTACGGCAGCGAGTGTGTGTGTGTGAGATAATGTCGGTGTTCTGTGTTGCTGCTAAGAGGGTCTGTCTGGCAATCGTATTTATCTTCATTGTCCTATAGCAGACTGCATCAACTCGTCTTGAGATCAATATCCAGAGTTCAGTTTAACCGTAATAAAACACGCGTAGCGTCGCGCCTGCTTCTTCTAAAACAGGCGTAATGCTACTGCTCAGCCTTTAAAAACCGTGTTTGCCTACGCCACCGTAGTTGATTTTCACACGCAATGCTACGCCTGCAAATTAGGCGTAGAATTTGCATCTAACCGTCACTTTTGGCGTATTGCGCCTGCTGAACTTAACCCTGTCAATATCGACTAATCGGTGCAGATGAACCACAGTTAAATGTGAGTTTTATGATGGTACAAGCGCTCTGATTGGTCGGTGTGTAGACTGATCGAAATCTCTGCACGAGTTCATGCAATCCCATATTAGAGCTGTAGCAATATTGTTTTTCATGAAATTTAATTTTGTATTCAGTTAATTGTCTTTGAATAAAGAAGTAGCCAGTAGTGTTCAGAGTTTGTATCTGCAATGGTTTAGATTAGCGACGCTGGATTATTGGGAATGTGTATTTGCTGTTGAGTTGTGCTTGTAATTCATTGTCTACATGTGACAATAGTGTTCATTATGGGATATTGGTTTCAATATATCTATTTTGTTTTGTAGAAAGAATATGATCAAGTATTAACCATTTTCAATTTTTATATGAACAAACGTCCTAACAACAATTATTGGCTCGTTTACATTTGCAATGAGTTTGACAAATAAATGTTGGTACATTTTGTCGTATTAGAGGGCTTTGCTAAGTTTTGATTCACCTGAATGTTTACATAGTATTGCACAGTCTTCTTGTAACTTTGAATCCTACTGAGTTGTAATATGTTAAATATTATTATTAATCATCGTTAGTCAGTTAGGCTTATATTCAATTCTTTTTGTTATCGTTACAACATTGATTAATGAATCATATGCATGGAATGTGAAATTTAGATCATCTAGCGTTGATATTCTGACTGTTAACGCTGTATACATATTTCTTCCAATAGTTTTTCCAGAGAATTTTGAAAGGCTGTGTAGATATGGCCTCCTGTAGTGGTCAGTCACCAAGGGGGGTCACTACAAGCTGTATATCGAGGCACGTATGGAGAGAAAGGGGGCGGGGCTTGGCCCGCGGGCCAAACCAATTACCAGCCGTTAACTGTTGATCTACAGGGTTATGACCCTTTCATATCCAATCACAATAATTAACAACGATTGCCCATAATGCAAATCAACTTCCTTTTTCGGTAAAAAGATCCTTCTTTTTGCAGAATTGTGCAGCTAATTGCATGTGCATTCTAGGCTTTAGATTTCTGTGGCTGTCACCCATTATTGAAAGTTGTTGTTGGCTGCTATCTTTAAAATACAGCTGAAATTTAGCTAGGCTTTGCAGTTCATTTTTTCATTTTAGGCTGGGCTGCTGTTCAAATGATCACTGAAAGTATATACTCGCCATGAGATTGATATAAATACTGTACGTGCAACTTGTTTGTTATCAACTGTGCTTATATTTGTGATACCGTCGTCAGTCGATATCATGTGTCATAGATTGTTGAAGATCAAGTTCTATGTGATAGTCATAGTCTCCAGTTAGAATCATGTCACTGGATTTCTTGAACGTCATTGTTAAACTGTTGAAATATATGCTATTTTGTCAGCGAGCAAGTATCATAAAGCGATGGCCGCTAGACTGCGCTTGGCGTATGAAAATGTTTTTGAAGGATAGCTTGAAGCTTTTTCAATAGTAGCCCAGTGTTACCATCGCGGATCTGTAATCAATGGACTTGTTCACACTTTGATATAACATTTGTTTTCCGGATGAGTCAACTGTATTAGATATAGACATATTACGTTGCTTAGCTTTTTCCTTATCGCTTGTCTAATTATTAGCATGCCGCATAGTATACGACAATGATGTTGCAGTAGGTTGCTTGGTATAATATCTGTACGGAGTGCTATAGTATTACTGCATGCAGTCTGGGACTGTTGTCAATGCGTGACCAACGGTGTGACTGATTTAGCCCTTAGAGCGTCTGGTTAATTCTGCACTTTACACTTTGCGCTTCTCCCAATCCATAAAATCGCTCAATGCAATCGGATTGACTCCAAGCTCAAAATGAATATCTGTTGTACCATTGTTATTTAGTTTTAATACCTCATTGGTTTTGCTGCATTATAGTGAAGAAAAATGATGAAAAAGGCTTAAAAATAGCGCCATCTTGCTAATGTATTTAACTAAAATATCCAACTAGGGGTTGCAAAGTCGGAAAGCCGCAAAATGCATTTTAACTGAAGTATTCAACTAGGGGTTAACGGTCACTCTGCATGCTCGTGTTAGAGTGTTATATAGTACACAAACACTGTGACAAAATTATAATTCGAAATGTTAGAAAAATTTGTATCATTTATCTATTTGCCTTGCCACCACCAACACCGTTGTGGTGTAAGTTATCACGCTCTAGTCAGTTGTGCAACAATCATTGGTTCTCCAAGCTGTATGATTATTTTGCATATTGTGAAGCAGGAGACCAAGTTGTTGTCTAAGTGCAGCCTTTGAGTCTATACTTTCAAAGACATTTATGAAGAAAATTATAGGGGATTAAAACGCGTATTGTAGACTGGTTAACAATGATAATTATTGAATACGGATGGAATGCGATGTGGTCAAGTGAAAATGTGAATCGATTCAACAATCTTGCCAATCTGGTGATCTCTTGTGCAATAGTCTGTAGTGACTATATTGCTTTATAATCCTGTTTCAAATATTGAGCGTTCATTGTTTAATGGCCAGTTTTTGAATGCACTGATATCTCCGCGGTTAGCTATTGGTTGCATGAAACATCCTGTGCGATAATTGATCTAAGTAGCTTGTGACTCGTGAAGATATCTGTGTGTTCAACAACGGGCTTTAGTCGATGTAGCTGTGACAGTTATAGCGATAAGATGACAGAAGTGAATAGCGCTTTCAGTACTTGTGTATTGGACTTTTCTACTTACAAATATGATTCATAATTCATTTTAACAAAATCAGTACGAAAAGAGAAGCGTTTAAAATAATCAACAGTATTGCAGGACAACTAAGCGTCAAGGTAAATAAAAATTCTAATTTAACTAAGGCATTGAAGTACAAAAGTATCTAAAACTTTTTCAATGAAGATTAAAGTAGTTAGTACATGCTATTTATAGACCAGAGGGGATGCTGCTGGCTCTCATCAAAGATCTTGGATATGAAAGGTTATTTATAGATCATTGGCTGAAACCGGATGCAGGCGCCAATCGTACGTATATTCGCTGCTGAACGGCACATGGTAATAGTAATTAGCTTTTGCGTCAACTTGGGCCTGCATTGTACAAAATTAAATCTTATTTCGCCGACACGGCTCAATTACTGATTCTTTTGATTTAAATTACAGATTGAATAAATTGCGTGCTGAATTAACTCTTAAGATTTTAAGAATATGATTTGACGGATTTCACTCAAATGCATTAGGCCTAATGTGTGCTAATCATTTCGAAAATCGTTCATACTGTTCTCACATGCTAGACTATAATCTGTGATGAAACTAATTGGGATATATCAATAGATTTTAAAATTTTCAGTGATTTGAATTTTAACGCAATCCCGAGATATTTTGGGAATCATTTTTCAAAAATGACGTTTTGTATACGAGCTTGGAATAGTATTTAATTAAAGAAAGAAATCTAGGAATATTTTTGCCGAGATACACAGAATCTAGGGATATTCCATTCCGGTCCGATGTCACTGGCTACCGTCAATTCAAAGCGTCGTACATTAGGGATAAGCCTCTCCAACATCCTAACGAAGAGTAATATTATAGAGGCTTACTCCACCATCCCACTATTTTTAATCTTGACCCCGTCTGGATTAAAAGTCCGGCAACCACTTCCTGTCCCGCCGCCCCCGCTGTGTCAACTGCATCCGGGACTGAGCAGAAAGTAATCTAGCAAGTAAGTCAGAAAGTGTGCAGGGTGGGATAAGGTCTCATTTATCAACACTGCTTTATATGCAAGATGTCGGCCGGATCCTACTATATAAAGCAGTAGACCTTGTGCCAGAGCTGAGAATTTAATTACGCTAGATCCGTTTTGAGTTCCGTGTCCGTCATCCTTTGACCGCAGCGAAAGCGTAAGTTTTCACCCTGTAAGCAGAAGAATGTCTATGTTTATTTGATCATTGAAGCGTACGGCTTTTGCTAAACTATTTTACGTCCTATTTATTTAGGAAGGCGCTGCTGTTGTATGCTAATTTATAATTATTGGGGGTGAGTGCTCATCTGACGAATATCGGCCATAGGCTTAGGAGTGATTTCATTTGTCAGCTAGTCGAGACCATAAAATGACAGCATGTGGAGACCAAAATATGACAATATGTGGAGAGCTTAAAATTCCTTAAATTATGCCCTGGGTCGAACGGAGTTCATCTCTCGTTTCTCCAGAATGATTCATTGATATATAGCCTACCATAGGCTCATAGAGCACTTTTACATCTTTTCAATGTGTGATCATCTTTGGGATCTGATAAAAAAAATTGTCCCGGTACTCAAAATGAAAAGTCGGCGCTTATGACCGCTATAAATCAAAACTGTTTTAGAGCGAATGGTTCAGAGGCTTGACATGGTTAACTTTTATTTGTTGCAATTTGTTAATTTAGTTAATTGATGTTAATTGGCTGTTTCATGTTGTATTTTAGGTTAGCAACTGAACGTTGGATATTTCTGGAGCGTCCATTAGCAATTGCAGTATTCAAGCACCCACATTGTAAGTGAGTATGGCTGGAGTACGCTACTTACATTTATTGCTTTAAATTGTGCGCAGTGCCGAGTAAAGTCTGTAAACTTCATTAAAATCTTACTCAACAACGCACATATTGAAAATTGGATTAAATTAGTCCATGATCTGGAAGTGTTCAGCCAATATACGTTGTGATGCGATCTTATGTTCAATGTTTCATAATGTTAGTTTCACATCCAACTTTGTGTGTGCCACTGTCATAATGAATTTTAGTTGCAGGCCTGCATTAAAGTTGCAGTGTGGCATATTTTTTAATGGGACATACGAAAAGACGCAATCGATTGAGTGGATGCCTATTCAGCGTTACTCAGTTAATTTTTGAAGATGAAAAGAGTATGTGGCTGTGGATGTAAATTTAAGATATTGACCAGTCTTGGGCCCGATTGACATTTTGCCAGTGTCAAGTTTGTAATTAATTGTCACTGATCAGTGAAGCCTTTGAGTCTTTGACCCTTAAAGAATTCACTTTTACTTTGCTATATAGTGTAAGGGATATTTTGGCTGGTGCTTGAAACCAACAAATGTTATTGATAATTTGATTTCTGGTAATTATTCATATCGTGTGATGGCGTTTGGATTGAAAGATCTGCCGCCTGCGATAACGACCAACCATCCTACAGTGATGGATGATCGTTGAGTCATCGCCAGTTGAGACGCTTTAGTCATGACTTGCTGGAGACTATTGTGATATATTGTATAGGCAAGACTGCAAGCACTGAGCACTAAGTCTTGCCAGTACATTGACAAAGCTACTAAATCTATGCAAGCTTAGAAAATTGATGGCCTCAGGCGCTTTGTTAAGAGAGCGGTGCGGCACAGGATGACGCCCGGGGCCGCAAGTGGAACCGCACTCAGTTGGGACATTGTTCTATTTTTAGAATTTTTTGTCAAATCTCTCCTAGCCTTGGCTTAACTCTAACCCTAACAAAAATAATAAATCTAGAAATAGAATTATGTCTCAAATGGGTTGTGCGGGTCGAGCGTTTTGTCGCTGGGTTGTATATAACAGACTGTTGTCTAGTAATCATTGTCATATAAACATACACTCGCCCCTGGTTGTGATAGGCACTGTTAGAGTGTTACATCACTTTGCCAGTGTAATGAAATAAAGCATTGGTGAAATGTTTGATAAATAATGGTGGTGTGGACAACTCTTGGGTGTTTCTCGTTGTACCACAAAGACAGTGAGTCATGCATGCCATCTTGGTTGGTGGCAAAAAGAGTACAGGTACTGGTAGTTTTTATACATTTAGGGTGCCAGTTCTGCTCAGTTTGGATGAAATATATTGCTGTTTTTTTTGAAGCTGTCAAATAATTGTATAAAGTCAATTGTAGAGAAGGGTAGGTAAGGCTTCTCAAGGTAAGGGTAGAACTATATGCATGTATTCATTAACCAGTGAAAAAGCTATGCGCTACATCCATTACGGTAACACAGTCCTTTGCGCAATTCATTGCTACAGTTACTCAATGCTTTATATTTTCCTGTTCACCAAATTTAGGTGCGGTAGAATAGAGTTATTTGTTATTTATTAGCGTTCTTCTTCTGGGGCCTATAATTTGCCTGCCTATCTAAATGGTGTTAAATGTAAGCCTTAAGCATTTAATGCTGATTTATGGTGTATTTATAGAATACAAATCTGACTGATTTTTCTTGCTGTTTCCTTTCTTCCAGGCGGCCAAGATGTCGGCGCCGGCCACGAATGTAAGAATTAGCGACAAGTTTATGGCTGTGAGTGCATGGCTTCGCTTCCTCCCCTCTGCTTCTAATCAGCTTGCTGTTTGATTACAAGTTCTGATTCGCTATGCTAGGCTGTGTATCAATGCGCGTGATTGGTTTTCTGTTGTTTGCTTGTTAGTCCATTATTTAATGTCAATCTATGTAATGGCAGTGCATTTGCATTGAGTGCATTGAGGAGGACTTTGGGTGTGGCATGTCACCTGAATCATTGGTGATTTAGTTAAAGCCTATGTGCCTGCTCTCCATAGCTTCTAACGCTAACGTATGCGTTTCATTAAATATAGTTGAATATATTACATAATGCATTGCTACTGCAATGCGTTATTCCATATGTATTCAATATATAATCAATAATTGTATATACCGTAACCGCCTTTAAGAGGTCGCAAGCTCAGACGGAATTAATACAAACCTAATCGGATTTTATTTCTAATTGTAAACCATTTATAACTGGGGTCTAATTGAATGACGTAACATTGTGTGACTGGTGTATGTGTATGAGATAATGGAAGGGGAAGTTATTATCACTGGAGGGGTTTATGAATTGAAGGCAAACTATTGAGTTCAAAGAACTGAGTTGTAGATAATCTTAGAATTGATTCATTGGTGTTTCATTGTCGTTAATGGTATTTATACATCAACGTACATCGTTCACAACGCCAAGTTGACTGACATAATAATTTAGCCCTATGTAATGTAAATGTATTGCTACTGTAATGTAAATGTATTGCTACTGTAATGTAAATGTATTGCTACTGTAATGTAAA
>JAQIWG010002887.1:0-19203 GCA_034695025.1 Chamaedrilus cognettii | reverse complement strand
GCTACCTTGTGGACATACACCTTGGTCGATAGAAAGTAGACTGGTGCCCGTATCTTCATTTCGAGAAAAATTGGACATACACCATATTGTTTCTAGCCTCGCGATTTGTCAATCATGATCGCCTAGCTACAGCCTGTGCGGCATGACTCGACCACTGATTGAGTCACGCCGCACACGGGTGGTTTCACTATAACGACTATACTAATTTTACAGCACGTGCTATGCTTTCAATCGTAACGGAACGCGTTAGCCAACTAAATTCTGCACAAGAAATATATATTCCTCAAGGCACTCTGGTCAAGGGCTGTCGTGTTATCGGGTTCAGAAGGGACGCGGAAAAATTTACTTCAGCACCCAAAAAACAGACAAATTTAGTTAAATTTAGTATCTGTTGATGAGTCAGTTAAAAATTATATGCAACGGAAGCTAAGACGTTTCCCGCGGGTATAAAAGTCAAAAGGTGAACCGTCGTTAACGGTCTTGGTTTTAAGGGGGGTGATCGAGTCATGCCGCTGATCGAGTCATCCCCATTTTCCCCTATACCCCTATATCCCCCCTATATTTCCCCTATATCGTATCGTATGCCAAAAAATTCATTTCCTTCGGCGCAACATCACATATTATATGGCTGATCCCTTACAAAACTTAAGCATTGCAAACTTTGATGATTATTAAAACAACGGAACTAACAAGACACACAAACCAAATGACTGGTGTTATATGCCTGTAGATGAACGAAGTTACAAACTACTGAACTTAATAAATAATCAACATAAAAGAATTGACTCCTAATCACATCACTCATATTGAGAGCAACAATTTCATTAGTGTTGCAATAATAACATGAGAAATATGGTTCAAAAAGCAAACATGCAACACAAAGAGAACGGTTCTTGGAGAAATCTGAGCACAGTATCCACGAACATTGACCATTGATCAGTCTCTAAATGCAAATTACAAACCACTTCTCTTCCCTAAAATTGTAAATTTTTGTGGTAAATCTATTGCATACCATTCATGTACTGATTCACTCACACACAATAATTGTAAGTGAAATCTGTGCAACATTCTCATTAAATCACAACCACACCATAAACCCCGATCAACATTTTCATGATGTAACTTTAATAGTCCATCAAATCAATCCTCCATATTCTGCATCAATTCAAACTGCATCACCTCTGAAACCTGTCAGATGGCAAGCTTTGAGCTACTGGGCTATTTTTATATCTATATGAAAATCATGGCCTTAAATTATATCCGGCATTGAAATGCGTGCATAAGCGGTACATACTGAACACTTTTTGAGTCAAGCCTGCAGTAACATTTCAGCATCATTACTGATGATGCGAGGCTATAGGCAGCTCTAAACAATTCTGCGATTCTCGTTGTGGACTCGCACCAATAAGTTAGTTTGACTTGGACAAGGACCTGAAGGCAGCCATTATGTAGACGTTTTGTTCTATGTATACACTGCTCTGTATCGCGCTAGAAGGTTTTCCTGTGAATGGCTTTCACGCCGTCGTCATCGTATTCTTTCTTGGAAATCCATATCTTCTTGAACGTGTCAAGAGAAGCAGGATCGAACCACTGTCTACAAGCAACACAAGGAATACAAATAAAACTGTGAATAGAACATTAAATTATTTCAAAAATCTTTCCACTAAAGAAGCTACAAAGGGACGTGTACTTTCAAATTGATTTAGAGTAAAGTTCTGAAAAAAACCATTGGGTCGTTAAGCTGTTGAATAATCGCAGATTAGACTCATCCAATCAGTAATTTCACAAACTTCAACCATTTCTTCCGGATTCCTCTTATCCATAGTTCACGCTAGATAGTTTAAAATTAACAGGTAAATTAATTTAGCTTAATTGAAATCACTTTTTTCCATTCTTCATTTTATTTCATATTGTTTGTTTTGTTTTAAAGAACAGCAGAACAGTGTTGTCTCGCTTAGGGCTGGTTTTTCCAAGGCGAATTAAATGGTGGTTTAGGATATACCCTATGCAAAAAGGTGGGTTAAATCCTGAACCACCATTAAATCCGTGTTGGAGACACCAGCCCTTAGTGGTTATAGATTTATTTCTATCCCTCATTTAGCACACTATATTTTAGTCCGCACGCTACATTACAGTAATTTATTGAAATCTTAGGCATACGCCTAACGGTTATCTTTTTTTAAACCGTTCCAATTCTGCGATGCACAATGGTGTTTATCTCCTATTCTCCTAGTCCTCCACTGCTTTAATATTATACCCCTACTGTGTGTCGCTTAACTCAGGAAGACTGGGATGCTTATTTTTTACAGGACGCTAACACCCTCCTAGATAGGAGGTTTAAAGCGTCCCAAAACAAAACGATAAATAACAACAACAAACGATAAGCAACAACAACAAAACGATAAACAACAACAACACGATAAACAACAACAGCCTATTTCTTACTCCCCCACCCCGTCTTTCTTCTTCTGCCTCCCCACATATGCATTTGAATTCACTGTCATTTATGCTCATAAAGCCATAAGGAAGCAAAGAAACTTCAGTACGCTACAAAATTTAAAAGTGTCACTCACCCGAACTTTGGAATCCTTGGGAGCCATTTTCTTGACTTCACTCAGCAGCCTGTCTCCAAACCCTGCCACAGCAAGGTTCAGTGGTTTTCTAAACCAGTAATACATGCACTGGCATGTCCATTGTCCCGGAGGGCCGGCCGGCCGGGGGCTATATCCGGCAGACTGGGAGCCATTTCTCCCAGGGGACACCGGAAGCCTAGTTTATCTGTGACATAGATATTCTATTATCTATGTCATTATCTATTCGTAGATCGGAAAGGTGCGTCCGAGGCATTACGATATCCTAAGTCTTACAAATCACAATGTAATTATGTGGGTCCTGAAGAAGGTAAATAGCTAATGAATAAATGCTGGGATCCAGCTCGGATATGTTCAGTTTCGCTTCTGTCTGCTGTAAAGTGTCTGCGGAGGAGCAGACGTACTGACTCACGCACGGTCTCGTACTGCCAAGCATACAACAGAGGGTTGAGCACCATGTTGATGTTACACACAACGTTACTCGCCAGATACCAGTAACTGTCGCCGCTAATACCGCCGCCCTTGCCGGTGCTAAGCAACATGAAATTGACGTTGATCGGTAGCCAGCAGACGGCGAAAGCGACTGAGATAAACACCATGGTCTGAATGACGTTTTTCTGCTTCGCCGATGACTTGCGCGCTGCCGCTTCGGAAGCAGGTTGGTCGGTTGACGTCACAACTGCGACGGAGACTGGACCAATGGCTAGTTTACCTCTTATGACGATGACTATGCGTCCATAGCAGTACGCGAATATGATAACAGGCAGGATGTAGCCACCCACCAGCACGACCACACTGAAGCTAAGCTCATCTTCTGCGTGCGGCCACCGAGCTAAACTCACACACTTCCCGTCGACTATTGCGGTGGCAACGATGGACGCCGGGGCATGCACGACTGCGCCGTAGACCCACGGCAGAGCTATCCCAACCCAAAGCATCCACGTGCGGTAGAAGCGCCTATGCAACACAGCGTGAACTATCTTGACGTAGCGTTCGAATGCAATGACCACAAGTCCCACAATGGACCCCGCCAACCCAATGGCGTAGAGTACGTTTCCGTCGAACAGATCACATACGATGTAACTGCCTGCATCGGTTTTATAATATGATTTAGCGAACTTAATCGCGTAGCTGATCAGTAACATTGAGCAGCAGAGCAAGTCGAGTGCTGTCTGATTGAGGATCAACTTGTTCGTTGTCTGCGCGCGATTCTCCTTGAAGTAGGCAAGGACGAAGAGCATGAGGGAGTTGGCGAGAGTTCCGAAGACGCCCATCGCAAGAACAATCCACTCGAAGTAGAGGCTGCTGGTACCGCCCTTCGTGTCAGGGGGGGCATTGGTGTAGTTGTCAGTGAGAGATAGTGAAGCTTCAGGGAGCGCTGTGATCTCTGCAAACTCTGTTATTAATGCCATTAGAGTGTCTGCACACCTTTTTGTCAAACTGGTGATCGTATGTCAGTGGCGTTAGTTTGACCGTACAGACAAGGGACCGCTAGGTGTGAGCGCGCATTCGATCGATCAAAGGAACGCCTGCCGCCCTTCAGCTCTCTGTCGTTTAGATCGTTATACGTAAGAAAAAGAATGCTGCGTGAAGCATTCGTCGCTAAGTGGTTTTCGGAACGATGATGTTAACGCCAGGTCTGCGCACCGAGACAAACGATGGCATGCAGCGCATGCGGCTCGACGAGTTCTCTTGCGGACTTTTGTCGTTGACGACAAAACTTTATTCGTTTTGGCTGCTAGATTTGGTCGCACCATTAGAGACGCAGTTCTCGGTTGCGTGACTGAGCGCGCTTACTTCAGGTTATTACAGATTGTTGGCGGTGCTAAATATCGCTGCTGCGACACCTGCAACGGAAATTCAGAAATAAGTTTGTGTTATGCATGTAAGTATAAAACGACGATCTAAACTGTAAATTTATGTATTTAGCTTTTAAATTCAATCAACGGCCTTCCGAGCTCGCAATATTTATTGCGCTGCTGCAGAATTTAAGGTTCATGCATTGACGACCCTTGCCGAACCCTCTGGGCTATTAAGCTTCTTTAATTTTAGCATTGTTTTTGATTGGCTATTAAAATTTGGTTTCGAGTTATATATATTGATATTTGCTGATAAGTTATTATCCAGTTATTAAGTTATTAAGTTATTATCCAGTTTCAACGTTAGTTGTTCTTGTTCTTGTTGTTACATGGGAGAGATCGGAAAGTTTAAGGAAGATGAATTTTCTGTCGCAATATTCATCGCTTTCGTTTGAAATTTGTATCATTTCGTAGGGAATTCGACAGACATGCGGCCTTTGCATTTTCTTCAACAAATTTGAAGTATTTCTATTTAAAAAAAATAAAATAGTTTGAGTTTTAAAATTCATCTGTTTATATCATAACATACTTCTGCAAAGTCTAGCCTAGCCTGTATCATGCTACGCAGGCATGGCCTAGCTGGCTGGCGTTCAAACAGCCTGCAGCCTGCTAACCGCCAAGTCCGCGGTCTGGCTGGTTGTGACGTCAGCAGTAAGAACACACAGCCGCATGCAGCGCAGCTTAATATTCTCGGCACTAGGCCTAGTAGGCCTAAAAATGGTCATTCGCGGTCAACCTGCACTTTATCCAGAGGATCAAACAAGAATAAATTGATTGGCTTATGAATTAGGGACCGTGTAATGCTGTAGCAGATAGACAAGAATAGTGATAGTAGGCTAACAGAAAGCGGTCCATTCCAGATAGGCATTCCAGGCCCATTCCAGATAGGCTAGGCCTACAGGCAGAGACACGGGCACCAGCGGGCCGGTTAGGGTTCTCTGGCGTTCCCCGGCCGGCAGACGTTTTTGCAGGATTTTGTGTTTGGAGGGGGGGTGTTTAGAAATGTTGGAGGGGAGGCTGTTCGAAATTGCGGTCCTCCCATAAATCTCCTTCTGCATAGAATTCACGACGGGGGGGTGCTGACAAACACATTTCCACAAACTTTCGCAACTGACTTCTGACCTACTGCTGGCTCCTAATCGCCCCCACAGAGCCCCATCTCATTTTCTGGCTGGCATTATTTCATTATTTTTAACTAAATTAATCATTGCTGCGCGATAAAGTTTGACATAGTTATGCAACAACTAAAATCGCTTTCAAAGCTGTCAAAAGCACCCGTCCCCCCCCCGCCCCAATGGGGTCAGAGGTTTGGGGGTATCTATTCGTACTTGGGAGGGTTTTCCTCCCACTGCGAAAATCACTGCCGGCCTGAGCCTGGAGGAGGGCAGTATCGGTTCCAGGGCTTAGGGGCCCAGACTTCGTTTACGAGGACACAAGGACCTAATTTTTCTCTCCCGTACTGAGCTCGCGACCGCGGGGGGAGGGGGAGGGAAAGTGCTGCGAGAAACTTTTTATTTTCCATACGTAAGCCTAACCTACATCACCAACGCTCAACGAAAGCTTGAAAGGAATAGCCACAATTTTAACTTGGGGGGCTTGAAAACCAAAACAGAAAGCGTTTAACACCCCCAAACTCAAATTTTGTAATGTCAATTTTTAGCTTAAATTAATGGACTTTGCTTATATCAACTGTGGGGGCTTGAAACTCAAACAGAGGGGGCTATGCCCCCCTATTTATACAGGGTGGCTATGTCCCCCTGCCCCTCCCCCACCTAGATCAGCTACCGAGGAGGGGGAAAAGGAGATGCAGTTAGAGCTGCTTTCAGGGACCCATGGAGGGCCCTATTATAAAGGGGATCAAACATCACGTTAGTAAGAACAATTATAGGCTAATCTGTTGTTTACAAATACTTTCGATTAAAACAAAAAACTAATATACATTGATTAAAAAACGAAACTTATATAGGTGTGACAGGATTAGACTAAATCTTAAAAACAATGGAGATTAAATAATTTATTGCAATTACGGTCAAATATTTAATTATTTACTGATGTCATTACTGCACAGTGATTATTTTTCTAAGTGGGTGCATTGGACCCCACATTGCACAATAATCACAGCAAAGTTATGATATCGGTAAATAATTAAATATTTGACCTTAATTGCAATAAATGATTTAATCTTCATTGTTTTTTAGATTTAGTCCAATACTGTCACATCTATATAAGCTTCGTTTTCTAACCAATGTATATTAGTTTTTTGTTTTAATAACTAATATAGTTGATATTTTACGATTCGGGGCACGCTTCCGAGGGAAGATCATCTGGGTCCGCACGTGGATGACGTTGTTTCCTAGACTTGGATTTTAATAGCATTATGCATGCATCAAGTTGATTGATGTGTTTTTTCTATATTTTGATCAGTACAGCGTGGGCCTATCATTAATTGAAGACTTTGTATAGGTCAAGGACTGTAGAGTATTTAGCTTTTGTCATGCATACCCTTTGTTGTACAGTGTGAATAAATTTCAATATAATAATATAGTTGATTTGAACGGGCATAACGCAGCGTCGGTGCATTTAACGATATTATTTACGCTTTACGTAGTGTACACGTATCTGCGTTCATCATTCTTTACACTTTCGTATTATTCACGAGCAATTCTCAATTCGCTTTAGTCTCGCACATATAAGCTATTGTCCATAAGCTATCATCATAACCATTATACGCTATAATCCGTGCTTGCTATTAACAGCAAAGCCATTAACAGTAGTAAGTTATTATGAAAACAAATCTTCCAACAGAAATGTCTTTTGTCTCGGTTCAATGCCGTTAAAAGAGACATCGCCTGCGATTAGGTTTGTTCTTTCATTATGCGATCGGCTCAGTAGTATAGGCCTACAGGGCAGGGGTAGCGCCAGGTCCAGCGGCGCGCAGAGGGGGGGGGACAACAGGTATCAGAGACTCCTTTTAGCCGGGTTTTAATTTTTTTTTAGAATTGCATATTAGTGACAAAAAATCACTCTTCACAGTTTCTTGATGTTTCTATAGTTTCTGGATTTGTAGTTAGCCTACACTTATAAATTTACTTTTAGCTTCTTAACAAATCTAATTTATTTCTTAAACAAGCCTCACAGGTAGGGAGGAGGGGAGGGGAGTAGTGGTTAGATCGGTGGCGCAGCGAGGATTTTAGAGTAACTTTTATCGTAAAATCTGAAATGCAGCCATTGGCGTGCTCTCCTCAATGTGTTAATAAGTACTGTAAGGCTAAGAGGGGCACAAATTGGCAAATGAATAATTTGCGTTAGCATGCATCTCACCCCCCACTCCGCGCATGCGAGTTTCGAGGAGAAAGTCACATGGGGGGCGCAACTGTTTACCCCCCATGGGGGGGGGATGCTAGAAACCTTCGTTTTTCGCCACTTGCTGCATGCCGGTGCTTTGTGTTTTTAGATTTTTGTCAGCCTGCGACGCAGGCTGGTATAATTACTAATGTTAGTAATTAGGGTATAATTACTAATGTAGCCTGTCTGTCAAATATCTGGCTTCATAATTTATAGAGGAAACGACGCCAGTTAATGGAAGATCCGAGTAATCCTTTGCCCGACGGAGAGCGCTCTGTTTATTGCTATTGATGGCAAAAGCCATACGAGTTCTGTTAGCCAAAGCGTCGTCAAAAAGGGAATACATACATGTGCATGTATGATGTATCACCTTAGGTTCATCGAAATACAAGCTTCTCATTTCTAAGTCTAAATAAAAGATTTGCTGCATGAAGCACGTTAAAAACTGCACATTATAATCTACGTATATTGATTAGTCGAGTGGTTGTGATCCTATTCTAAACTAAAGGAAATATTACAAAAATCGTGCGTAGAGGAAATAAAATTCATACACGGGCGTGCCATTTCGCAGTATGCATTAGATCTGTGCAACTCAAATTATATAGCCTACGTCCTACGAGAAACAGAAAGTATAGATTTGCAAGAACTATCGAATAGGAGAAGCGAGTGTTTTATTGCAAGGCGTGCTGAGGGTGCGCTGCTGCAATCACTATATTAGGAGGGGAATCTAACTGACCCTATTTGTCTACAGGTATCAACTGCCTAGGCCTAGTGTGTTAGTTATGTTACTAAGACTCAACGCGCAGATGCACAACTGCAGTTTTAATGCAATAGAGTAAATATTAACAACTAAGCGCACACACGGTGCGCAACGCACCGCAAGTCCATACGCTGGACCATGCAGACTATTAATAATAATGCATTAATAACTTGTAACTGTAACAGTATGAAAGATTCTTTTTTCTCATCAACCGTGGCAGTCCCGGCGTTAGGGTGCTCTGGCCCCTCCCCAAAAAACACATTTTGAGTCCCCTTAAATTACCTCCCACGGAAAACTCACGACACCTAGGGGGGGGGTGCTAAAAGAATTTTTTCCACAAACTTTTCCAGAAGCTCCCCCCCCCGACAATTTTTAAACGTGTCAACATCACTTTTCTCTTAAAATAACTTGTCTTACTTCAGACATTTTTCCCCAGTAGGTATCTCACAGCCGTGCCCCTCCCCCTCCCCTCCCCCGGAATCATGAATCAATGAATCCGTTGATTTGACCTGAAGCATAAACAAGTTATGGCAGCACAAATAATTACTGTGCACAAATACAGGCCTAGTCAATTGAAATAAATTACCGTTAGTAGTGTTGGCTTCCGAAATGATTAACCAGCACGAGAATTATTAACGTTGTTTCCAGTAATATATGCACGTACTGCCACGACAGATCAATATAAAAGTCATATTCGAGTTTTGGCGCTTTTCACGGAAAGCTTGAAAATTTGGCAATCCTGTTGCAACCTTGGATCTGATTTTTAGCGGCGATTTTTCCTACCTTCTTTGCGCTCAGGAAGTCTCGTCGCCGCTTACTAAAGCCGGCGCCATCAAGGTCTGTTGGCTCTCCCCGGTGTCGAGATTTTATAAAAGTTTTTAATACCTTTAATGCCAAAATTGTTACTCAATGTCAACCCCACACTGGCTGTAATTTTGGCCTGCAGAGCACGTTGTTGCAATTGTCAGAATTTATTTTGAAATCACTGAATGGACTCCTTATTCCGCATTGAAAACTCTTCATGATTTAAGCCTATCAGGTCAGGAAGAACTGTCACGTCTGGCTGCTTTCTACAGCGTATCAACTGAGTCGTCAGTGCTTGACTCCTAATATCAATGACTATTCGTTAAATAAGTGAAATCTATCTCCTGATACTGTGTCCCTTGCATTGTAACTTGCCTCGCACTTCAACTGTAGGCCTACACTACAACTACACGTACGCTTTTAAAGTTCATATTTTCTTTTTGTGTTTTGCCTAGATGGTGAATAAAATATTCATATATCGCGGTTTACTCAAGAACCGATAATTTATCTATAGTACAAAAATCATATCAATCCAAAAGAGAGGGGGGAGAAATAGTCGCAACAACAATTTTTGTCAAGCGTGAAAGGCCATCACCTGCGCCCTATTAGCATACGTTTGCCATCTATTGTGACTGTCATAGGAGGTTTTTGTTTCACAAAACATCTGATTCACCAAAACAGCAAAATTAGCGGACAAGCTGTGTTAAATGCTGATAAATTGATCATAGTACATCCATTGATAGTGATCAAAGGATCAACCCCAAATACAGCGCAGATAGAGCAAAATAATTTAGGTATTATGATCATAACTGCTGCTAAGTATGAAAAACATTGATTATGCGGATCATTTTTTTATCAAGGAAGGAGGAAGGCTCCTTCGATTTTGGTTATTTTTGAAGAACCCGAAATTATTCAACCAAACAATGTGCTTTATTTTCGCACGCAATTAATTAAGAGGGATAACTTATTTTGTGATACCGGAACGTTAAAGAAAGCTGTAATAGGTGGCGACACCGATACTACACATTGCTACCCATTGTTTCTACCTTTTGGAAGTGAAGGATAATTGCCACCCCATCTGCTTCGAGAAGATCCCCTGGGTGCAGGATAAAGTCAAAGCTTAAGTAGACTGTAAAGCAAACTGACCCTTTCGAAAAGAGCACAAGTATGGTTTAAATTCACCTTGAGATCGAGGACATTTGTCCAATGCTCTACATTTTAGGAAATCCTACACAGAATTATTTTGGTACCAAAGAAGGAAAATTGCTAACAGACGGATGTCGTGATCCAGCTCTGATATTTTCAGATTCTCTTCCGTCTCTAACGTCTCTATTGAGGAGCATGCGCACGGACTCACGCACCGTCTCGTACTGCCAGGCGTACATCAGCGGGTTGAGCACCACGTTGATGTAACACGCTAAGTTGCTCGTCAGCGCCCAGTAACTGTTGCCGTTAATATCACCGCCCTTACCGGTGCTCACCAACATAAGGTCAACTTGAAGCGGAAGGCAGAAGACGGCAAAAGAGACCGAAATAAACACCATGGTCTGAATAACGCTTTTCTGCTTCAACGACGACTTGCGCGCTGCTGCATCTGAAGCAGGTTGATTAGCTGACGTCACGACTGCGACGGAGACAGGAGCAACTGCTAATTTGTGTCTAATAACTAGCGCTATGCGCCCGTAGCAGTATGCGAATATGATGACAGGCAGGATGTAGCCACCAAGAAGCACGACCACGCAGTAGTTAAGCTGATCCTCTGCGTGCGGCCATCGAGCTAAAGTCACACACTCCCCGTCCACTATAATAGTGGCCAGGATAAACGGCGGGGCCTGGATCACTGCGCAGTAGACCCATGGCAAGGCTATCAAAACGTAGATCATCCACGGGCGGTAGTAGCGCCTGTGAAACACAGCGTGAACTATCTTAACGTAGCGTTCGAATGCAATGGCCACCAGTCCGACCGAGGAACCAGCCAATCCCATGGCGTAGAGTATGTTTCCGTCGAACAGATCACATAAGATGTAACTGCCTGTATCGCTTTTAAAATATGGCTTAGCGAGCTTGATCCCATAGCTGATCAGTAACATTGAGCAGCTAAGCAAGTCGAGTGCGGTCTGATTGAGAATCAGCTTATTCGTCGGTTGTTCACGGTTCCTTTTGAAGAACGCGAGCACGAAGAGCATCAGAGCGTTGGCGAGGGTCCCGAAGACGCCCAGCGCAAGAACCACCCACTCGAAGTAGACGAAACTGGTTGTGGCCTTGGCGGCAAACGAGACATTGGTGTAGTTGTCTGAAAGATATTGAAGATATTGTGTTGTTTCTGGAGAAGCAGGTGTTACTAGCGCCATTTGAGAAGCAGTTCTCGGTTGCGTGACGAAGTGCACCGATTCGCAAGCTAAGGACTAGGATTATTCGAGGTGTTTGATATCTCTCGTGCGGCACCTGCAACGGAAATTCGCAAAATAACAGTTTGTAGTGTAGTTAGGCCTATTGATCGAAGCCCAATCTCACAATCAGTGGCGTCGCGTGTCTGGATCTAAAGGAACGGCCAGATCAAGGGCAGAGGCGTCACGTGACTCTTAATGCTCGAGTTGCATTGGGGCATGAGGCAGGATTCAGGTCGTCTACCCAGTAGCCACCATGTACATGTATATGCATTATAGAACCATGATTTACGTGAAGACGCGTCTTCAGCGGCGACCGGTCATCGCTGACGACTCAAAACGATACACTGGGTCGTCAGGATGGATTTGCTGGAGAATTTTACCGGCAGACGGCCTAATCCCACATCTGATGCCCCAATGTAACTCGGGTAAGACTCACGCGCGGGAGACTTCCGCCATTCAAAACTCGCGACCGGGGGGAGACTTCACAGACTTTTTCCTCCTCTCATGCAAAGTTCACAACCGTGGTGACAAAAATTTTCAAAATCGTGGTTTTCAAATTAAAAAAAGCCAGTGGAACTTCAATGTCGGGCTAATCGTGCCACTAAGCCTAAAGGTCGGGCCAAGGCTTGTCTAGCCCATAAGACTCGACGTCACAGATCACAATTTAAGCAAGTACGCTATACTGGCGCCCAACAGCACGACAGATACAACAGTAACGCTGTAGCCACATACATGGGCTAAATGTCATGCCGTTGTACACCCTGAGCGAATAAAATGACGATTGGGGCTATAATAAAAAAAATAAAAATCGCGATCTTGATTCACGTAGCCTACATGTAGCCATACAATCCATACTGCATGCTAACAAGGTGTGTCAGGGTGTAGCTCAACGAAACGACACTGTGGCCCATTGCGTTTACAGTTTTGCATTAACAGTTTCGAAATTAAAGCGTATTGAAGCTAAGCCTCAATAAAAAATAGGCCTAGCATTCATTTTCTTAAATTGGATTATCCCTATCAATCATTCAAGATTTTGGGTCAACCAAGGCGTTGGTTGCGTACCTAATGCAGTAGCCTATCGATGACGCATGCATGTCCATTAGCCTAGCTCCAGCACTTTCGCATTATTCACTGAGACAAAGATACGCTCGCCTTTGCATCGCCCATACATCCCTAGGCTATTACAGAAGCATATTGATTTATCGACATGAATCTTCAAACAGAACCATCTATAGACTCACCTAATGCGTGCCGCTGACACAAGATATCGTCTTGCGATCAGGGGCGGTAAATGGAGTTTTAAAACTGCTCTGACGAAATCTTCAAAATGTACCGCGTACTGCGCCCAGGAATGGGCTACAGCCCGCAGCACCCTAAGGATGCTTGGCCCAAAAACGCACAAGAGCATCGTCTATGCATGGGCTAAGATACACGTACCTCCAATTTTCCAAAGAACTAGCCTAAATGTGTAGAGATTACTTTTACTATTACTTTTTGAAGACGTTTAAATTAGTTTACACGCGATTAACTGACATGCGCTTATCAGCTATCAAGTGGTGCGGTCCTCAATCACGTAGTGAAAGTTTTGCAGCCCCAAAACAAGGCTGATCGTACACATACGCGCAGCGCACAAAAAGGCCTTCGGCATTAGGTAGATCGGCCGCATTGGCGGCGCCGCCCCTGTTTGCGATTGGTACTTATTTTTTTACTTCATCTGACGTGCTTCATCTCACTGCTCAGCCTAAGAATTGCAGAGATATTTGTGCCTTCAAAGCCGGGCACGGGTGCTATCGTTTTGCTGACGGTCGCAACGGCATCGACTCACATAACGTTATGCTGCATTGTTCAATGTTCATATCGCAGAAGTTGAAAGCGACGGTGAACGTAAACAATCAAATATTAGTAGAATCTGATGCGTCAGCTTCGTCATCTAATTGTACTCTCTGTAGAAACGAAAACGTGCTGGCTTTCGGGTACAAGTCTCCATTACAAAACGTCTCCATACAAAGATCTACAGTCTTACGGTACGTAAGACTGTAGATCTTTGTAATGGAGACGTTTTCTCCCATCTTAGACCTACTCTACGGATCTTACTGTTTTGGCAATAATTAATTGGTGAAAATTCGCCAAAAGGCCTCAGGGGCCGCCCATCCATTCTAGGCTATCAGATTCCGAGGGGGGGTGGGTCGATGTGTGACACTTTATGACAGAAAGAAAGATGGGTATTTTGGCGTGCGTTATGTCAATAATTGTTATTGACATATCTCTCACATCTCACATTTTGTCATTTTTGCGAGAAGAAGTACTTCGAAATTAAAAGCGAGAGGAGCAAGCAAAATTCTTTTCTTTTTGTCATACTTGCGCGAAGCCGGGAGTTAATTTTTTAGCGCCTGAGACCAATTTTCTGGCCGCTACACCAATTAACGGACGCCCTGATGTCACATGTATAGGGGACTAAGGGTGCATAATTAGGTCGCATAATAAGCCATCATGACGCACTTACATGTAGGACAGATTTCATAGACATTCATCCGTTTCTAACTCGACTTCTTTCTTGCCCTGAAAAGAACCACGCAGTAATCAAATTAAGTGCACCGGCAATTAATGAGAAATATTTTTTAAAAGCACAAATGTATTGCCACATAGGATTGCGTGCATTTAAGATTACGTTAACTTTAATTCAGTGTCAGCATATATAGCATTACCGGGCTTTGTTTGAAAACGATGACGACGCTATTTTTATTTGATGATGTCGTAAATGAATATCGTAAATGGCGATAGCCACTCTTTTCAGTTTTGTCCGTCTTCCCCTCCATGCCCTATACATCAAAGTATCATTGTATGCCTACAAAGGTAACTATATTTTAAAAAAACAGGGGATGAAAGTAATTCGAAATGAAAAAGAAGTATTTATTCACAATCGACAACTAAGCAAAATGCTTTTTGCAATGACATCTATGGGTTGCCAGTAAATTCTCTTTATTGTCCAAGGTCGCGGATATTGAGTATAAATGAATGCACGATGCGTCTATTAACTGTCGGTATGAAATCCGACTTAGTTCATACAATGTCATGACAGTGTGTAGGCCTATGTAAAACAGACCATTATGTGTGTATCCTACAGTGTGCCTACATTTTCACACGATATGCGTCTCTTGATTGCATTCGCTGTAGACTAATTGCCTTTTGTATTTTTCTAAAACCGTTGCAGCGTTTTCTACTAAGCGCCTAATTTCGGTCACGTAATTGTGGATAAATATTTCCTTTCATTTCGATTTACTTTCATCCTGTTTTTTAAAATATCATTACATTTGTAGGCATACAATGATACTTTGATGTATAGGGCAGGGAGGGGGAAGACGGACAAAACTGAAAAGAGTGGCTATCGCCATTTAAAGAAGAATAAAGAAACCCCTAGTTGGATATTTTAGTTAAAATGCATTAGCAAGATGGCGCTATTTGAAGCGTTTTTCATCATTTTTCTTCACTACAATGCAGCAAAACCAATGAGGTATTAATGCCAATTTTAGTGGCACACTGATTTTTTCTAGGCGCTCGTTATAGGCTATTAGGGTCATCAAAATTTTGTTTTGAGACGATATCCAACGAGCAGGACACATGAAACCGTTTCAATACGAATGATTTGACTTATCAAGGTAGCCTACTTCTCTATTTCGTCGCTCAGCGATGGGTAGGCTATCATCCCGGATTTTGTCTCAACTAATATTTTCGTGCGCATAGCAACACATTCCGTGAAGAACTGTGCAAAAGAATCGTTTCAGCGGGATACCATACGCCTCTGGGTAGGCCTATATGTATCGAGATAACCATACATGTGTACATACACAGCCGGGGTAAGACGGGCAACCACAGTCACTGCACCGTTGCCCAACGGTTAAATAACTACAGGGGTGTCATTCTTACTACATGTAGCTCCGTCGACGACTATTATTCTGTTTCTATCAAGTGCGGAAAATGATTGCATATAATATCCCAAATAGCTAAGTGCCGGTTTTTCCAACACAGATTTAATGATGGTTCAAGATTTAACCAATCATTTTGCATAGGCTAAATCCTGAACCATCGTTTGATCCGTGTTGGAAAAATCGGCCGTAAACGTTTTTGACGTGCACATCGTTAGCCACAGGCTATTATGGAAAACATTGCAAATCAACTTCAATGTTTTAGCGACAAAATGTGCGCGCGATCAATAACTGAAACAATAGATACGTGCATTTAGGCCTTGAATAGGCCTGTGTTAGCTCCTACCCCTTTGGTGGGCCTAGATGGACACAGGACAGCGCGTGCAAACTGATGTATTTGCATTTTTAACGTGGAGTTCTGAGGATAGAGTAAAATCAAGTGTGCATTATGAAAGGCAATACGCCTACCAGACCTCGCCCGACAATACTACACGGGTGTCACCCATGCGGCTCGACACATCAAAATCACCGCTCTAACAATTCGCTGTTATCCTACTCTAACTCTGTGCTACATCTAAGTTTATTCAACCGCAATTTAATCCCTGTCACACTTTCCTGCCGAATTTCAGGCCAGAAGTCCTACACTGAGCCGCAGCGTCCGACAACCGTCCGACTCTTCTCTCCCGTGCGCGAAGTTTACCCCGACTACTATATAGTAATAGACACGACTCGCTCAGTCGCACTTGCAGCCCATACGAAAAGTGAGACACAGCGCAGCGTTGCATTTCACGTTGCAGCTACGTCGCTTGGTAGCGATTGTCGCACCCGTCCTCTTGGGGCGGTCAAAGGGGTATAGTTGTGTATATCAGATTAGTAATCTGTAGCCTAATAGAGCCCACTTACATGTATATAAGTATGTATATAAGTATTTTGACTCGAAATCGATGTTTTTGGGTCAAAATGTGCAAAATCACCATTCAATGGAAAAAAATCTACATGTCCTATGTTATATGACTTTTTCTCTTCCAAGCCAAAATTTTCTCTCTCTAAACGAACTCGGGGTGCGGGGGGGGGGGGGTGAACAAAACTTTTTTTGTAAAAAAAATACACAAACGTTTAATGTCAAATCTACAACCTGATGTATCCTCAAACTTACACATACGTGCACGTATTCCCCTTTATACTAATCTTTTCTTCCTACACCTATTTTTTTTGCTCTCTGTTCTCTAGTTCTCAATTTTTCTCATTTCTTTTCAATTGCTCGATAATCCGAATGCTCGACAATTGCTCGATCAAATCCTCGATTGCTCGCTTGAGCAATTACTCGGCTAGTGAGAACACTAGTCTAAAGGTCGGCCACTACAAATTAAAGATCGGGCCAATAGAGCTTAACAGTCGGGCCTAGGCCCGAGCCCGGTCGGGCCAAGGCCCGACCGGGCTTTTATGACTCAGCGCGACGCCACTGTGTGTGGGGCGGGGGGAGGTCTCTCTTTATTTGGTGGTGCTTTCTTTATTCGCATTTATTTATCGGGAGTGTGATTTGTAGGAGAAATTTGATGTTTTTGAAAAAGTGAGTGGCAACACTGTTCTGTAGTCTTTCGTTTTATTTATTGTTTATCGTGAATCCACGGTCTTCTATTATCGCCCAAATAATTATCTAATTGTAGTTTACGAGATTATCAGGTTGTTATTTTTGGCCATTCAGTTTTTCTTTCGGTAAATAGGGTGAATCGGCACTTAGTGAATTTGTACTAAGTCTTGGCCAATACTAGGCCGACCGTCCGCTCTGCAAGTCTGCAGTTGACGATTGTAAGATCTGAAAACAGTGCTTCTTTATTGACATTTTAACCCTAAAATTGTGCAAAATGCCAAATTGTGCAGCTGTTGAGTGCTCCAATCATTCAGGGAAACGCTCAAATTTAGTGTCATTTCACAAGTAAGTATGGGCCTCTGCTGAGTAGCTGTTTGCCGATTTCATTTTGTTGGATGCAAGCCTTAAATTATAATATAGACTTCAATATCATGATCATGCATTTCAAAGAATTTAGCGTTGTAAAATCACGGCTCTAACCCTTTCCATAACCATGACTTTATTTCACGACGCTGAACTCAAATGAATGCCCCGTACCGTACCGGTATCAAGCAGTGCTACGGTGTATCTTAATACTTGATACTTGATGCCCGTTGGATGGGCTTGCTTGAGCAAACCCGTACCAACGGCTGACCGGGGAAAAAGCTGATTTGGCTTATTTCAATCCCCTAGTAGTTCTCAGGTATTTGTCCAACCCTCCCTTGAACATGTTGACAGTTGGGGCTTCAACAAGAGCATGTGGCAAAGTGTTTCATGGGATGCACTCTATTCCCGGAACTATACTTTGTAATATCAAGTCTAAACCTTTTTATATGCAATTTCAATGTGTGTCCCCTCCCTCTTCTTTTATCTCTAATAAAGAATTTCTTCTCCTGCATACCTTCCAGTCCATTCATTATCTTATACACCTCCAACATATCTGCTCTCTCCCTTCTTGTTTCCAATGTGGCTTGCCCAGCGTACTTCAGCCTCCCTTCATATTCCATCTCTCCAAATCCGGTCATCATTCTAGCAGCCCTTCTTTGCACCTTTTCCAAAACCCCTTTAAAGTGAGGCCTCCAAGCCTGTGTACAATATTTGAAATGATATCAAACAAAGAGATTAGATCACTTAAATCTGCGACCTAAATCTACGATTAGTGTATAAGTTGTAATAATTGTTTAATTATCAGTTAGCATGCTGATCATCTTGCTGAGCTAAACTGAATATGTTTTAGATCTAAATAGACCATTTTCTAACATAAAAAGCGAAATCTGCTTCCGTTTTCATGAAGTTGTACACATTTCACTTAAATTTCATGTTGAAAAATGCCATGTCCGGTGTTCTATATGTTTTTCTTTGATTGACATGGCCTAGCAGTACAAAGTTCTTTGTCAAATATGTATTGTTGGAGAATAAAGCGTATTTTGCTTGCTGGAGTTATGCTCATAAGCAATGTTTAGTCAGTTGGTAGCAGTGTCAGCAAGTGTATCGAAGTTACATTATACATACTGACCTCTCCTTTGCTTTTCTAATTCCAAGACAAACTCAAGAGAGCTTAAGCCATCGAGACAGTTTACCGGTTTCAGCATCTGCAGCCAATCATGCATGGAATAGGCCTTCTTATGGAATCATATCATATACGATTGCATGATATCAGGTTTTTTAGTGTTTCAACTTTCCTATTGCATTGCAAATCTGTGTGATGCCACGATACGCGTCCCGTGGTCTAAAATGCAAGAATTCAGTGCCAAATTTAGTTGGCTGTATAGCAGTGAAAATTGTGCAGCCAGTTAGCATGTGATCGAGTTACAGACTTCGTGCATTTGCTAACCTGTTTTAAAATCATGACGTATTGTAATTATAATAATATATACGTCATACGGCGGCCCTGTGCTGTTCAACGACTTAGGGAACAATTGAATGTTGATGCTGTATAAAGAAGTGTACGGTTTATGGTA
>JAQIWG010002886.1:0-19205 GCA_034695025.1 Chamaedrilus cognettii | reverse complement strand
CTACCCCCCCCCCCCCCGCTCGCGAGTTCTGCACGAAAAGCGAAGAGTGTCCTTTGATGGAGAAATATAATACAGTTTAAAACAAATAGCTGCTTCGACCATTAATTTCTAAAACCTTGTCCCACCCCTGCTGAGCACTAGCTACCCCAGCCCCCTAAATATCGCTTCAGCTATATGGCCGAAATATATCAGAAGTCACTCCTTTTATCGTTATGCGTTTTGCATCATTTTATTAAATCTCGTTGTGTATTTTTATTATGTACTACTGTCCACCCCCACTGTCCACTCCCAGGTCGTAAAAGAGGTTCAATCGCATAATTGAATGAACAAGCAACTTCAGACAAGTCACATTCAAATACTATTAACATTATTTTTTAACATTATTATAAAGAAATCAGTTAATAAAGTAAAGCTATAATAATTTATCATTGAAGTTAGCCCATTGCATGCTTTGCACCAGTAAAGTTCTTTAAAAAAAACAAATTTAATGATCGTGTGTGAGTAAGGAAGAGTATTGCCGTCCGGTTCTGTGTAAGAGAGCCGCCACAGAACCGCTCCCCCTTCTTTAGTCGCCTTTACAACTCGCCCGGGGGAGCCCTGGGCTGCAACCAATTCTTTGTTCCCCAACTTGCTGGGTTACACTAGTAAAGTTACGCTGAGTTATAGAACAAAAACTGTTGGTGCGTCGCACCTTTAAGGTGATGCCCGAAGTCTGAATTTCAAATGCCTTTTAAACTTTCCCAGATTGAAAAGAAAAAATGAATAAAAATTCCCCCAATATTTTTTTTCCCCGCCGAACAATTTTTATTTATTTATTCTCTACTGCAAAACGTGGTAAATGTAGCGTTTTTGGTCAAATAGAATGACATTTGGCAATTTGCTTGCAAAATTACAAACGACACTAGGCGGATTAAACTCGGGCAGCTCACGGAGACAGCGGTTCCTGTAGTTAGAGGGCGCGTAGCCATGCTCGCACGCGCAGTATCCTTCATCGTCACACCACGAGTTGTCTATTGGACACTGGTCGTCGTCAAAACATGCGTCACCCAGCAGTGCTGTAGCGGATTGTACTTTCGTGTTATCAGATCTTTCATTTGCATCAAAAAGAGCAGAAATATAAGCGCAACAATAGAAATAATTAAGACTATCAACTATTGCAAAAAATGTTCAAAAATAGTGAGCAACTGTAAAAATAGTGAGTTACTAGTAAATAGTGAGTAACTGTCCTGCAGCAACAGAACTAGCGCGTAACTGTCCAAAAATTATAATCATATATGGAAATCAAATACTTAGAATGTAAACCAGGCTTAGGTTCCATTACCAGCATACGCTATACTTGTAATAGCCAGATCTATCGTTCTTGGTTGTTATCGTTCTTGGTTGTCTATAGATGAGCGATATAAATAGTACGCGATTTGGCGGATTGAACATCATCGGAATTGCATTCATAGAATAGAAGCAAATTCAAATAAGCCTAGAGACCAACAACAGTTTTCAAACACTCAAATGGCGAGGCGCTGTGGTGTAGTGGTTAAGGCATTGGACTGGGAATCCAGAGATCTGGGCTCAAATCTTCGCGTCGGCAACTATGATATAATGGCGCTAGGCCTACAGGCCCTGCAGCGAGGCTGTTATGGTGCTTTCACATTGGCGTCATCAGACCGTCTTCAGGAAGAATTCTTCCCGCAAGACACCCGGAATCCAGTCGCAAGACCGCGATGTGAACAAAGCATACAAAGCTTCAGCGACGACGCGTCATCCTGCAAGACGCGTCTTTGCGCAGGCGATGGTTATATGCCAAATAGATGGTGGTTATTGGGAAGACAACGGGAAGACGGCGCGAAGACGGCGCGACTACGCACTCATCGTCCCGGAAGCCCTGTCTTCCCGCAAGACCCGTCATCACCGCCGTCATTCCGTGATGACCGTTCTTCCCGGAAGACAGGCGGAAGAACAGTTTGATGACGCCATTGTGAAAGCACCATTAATCACAAGTGTTGCTAAGCTGACAATCATCATCTAGGGAAGTTTAATATTCTTGTTGGCGACAAGAAGGGTATCCGACCGTAAAACTCAAATCAAATATTAATCTGTTGGTATACGGAAATGGCGTTACAGCCTTGCCTGTAACGCCCCTGAAAAAGGACTTTGTGTGCTTCTTAGTGCATAGAAATAAAGTGAGACTGTGTCTCTGGACTGTCTTGGAAGGCATTTAGGCATACATCGTCCACGCAGTTTTTGACCTATGGCATCATGTTGAGTGCATTAAAGTAGAGTTACATTACATCTCAAACGCTGGATTCGCAGCCATGATACACACACGCATGTTCGCGGGTGGTTCCTGAACAAATAACAAAAAAAGGCTAATAATGCGGTCGAATTTAATGTGTAGGCGTGCAATAAAACTCGTAGAGATGCTGACGAACCTTTATCAATATTTATTAAACAATCTGCTCTAAAAAATACTATAAATATTAATTTAGCCAGCAAGTAATTATTCCAGGCCAAGCCGGTTGATATATCCAGCGTTGACGTCATCACATGAGCAGAAACAATAAACAAAATAGCAGATAGTCGCAGTACTGGCACTCAACAGCTCTGACTAGGAGGCCAACTTACGATCGTCGTCAGAGGGCGGCGGTGGAACATGTGTAGTACTGCTCGACCCTCGGATAGCATCAGGATCCGTGCCTGCATGTATAACACACAGCGTCACCCGCTCGCGTCTCGAAAACATTTATTTCAAGCTTCATTTATTGTTTCTAACTCCACAAGGTCCTTCTAGCCCAAATAATCTAATTCATAATTTAAAACAAAATAAAGTAATTTAAATAAGTAAATTAAGCGGGGCTATGGTTTAGTGGTTAAGGCATATAACGTGCTTCAGCGAGACCTGGATTCAACTTCCAGTGCCGGTGTCGACACCGGCACTGTGTGTTATACATGCGGTAATTTGGTTGGCGTCAGGAAGGGCATCTGGCCATAAAAACTCAGCTCCTGTAGCCCTCACCAGGGCGCCGACGTCTAAACCTGTGCAAAAACATGGACATTAATAATATAGATGCCAAAAAGCCAATAATTAGTATTATTCTAATTTTTTTAGAAACCGTGTGTATTACTAAGACTATATACAGTCTGATTCTGTGCAAGAGAGCCACCAGAGAAACCCTCCACCTTCTTTAGTTGCCTTTCACGACTCGCTCGGGGAGCTCTGGCCCGAGGTAGTTAGTCAGTTCACCATTTGCTTCCGTGCAGGGTCCTTGCCGTGCCAGCTCCACGTTCCTCCTGCGCCTGCAGGCGAGTAGGGTGAGTTGACAGACCGACCCGTACGTCACTCCGTCACTGCCGCACACCGGCTGTGCGGCAGTGTCGTTAGAACAGTCCTGCATGCACACGCACTCCAACACGCCCTTCCCTTCGCCCCCTGAGCCTCCCCAGGGGCGCGCTGAGGCACCCCCTGGGCGCGTTGAGGCACCCCCTGGGCGCGTTGAGACCCCCCCAGGGAGGAGCGCCAACGAGGGGCGACAGACGCTGAGCGGGGGACACTGGAGGTCGGCGCAGGAAGAGGGGGCGCTGGACTGATCTGAGAACAGCACGCACTGACAGCCACAGGAGGAACTTATGCAGTGAACGCTTTCTTTTTTATCCCTACTACTTCACAAAATATCAATTACTGCATAGAAGTTAAGCATCCATCGGTCAGAGCATGAATTAATAATATGAACACAGTGAAAAGGATGGCCAAAGGAAGAAATGCATTTTCTATGGCAGCGTTAGACAATGGCAAGGTACTTGCGAAACTTCAAACACATTGTTAGGGTCATCATGCATGAACACTAAGTATGTAGCCTACATAACGTTCCACATGTTGGTCTGCTGCTGTTCAGCAGGTTATAATTCAGCAGGTTGCGTGAGTTAAATCCACAGCGCTAGAGAATTTTTTTTAGACCGTGGTCAGAATTACATTGTAGAAAAAGGAGTTTTAGTCCGTGGTCAAATTTATTACAGCTCGTTAAATTGTAACGCTTTAATAAATTGATACCTAGCATTGAAATTGTAACTGCCATTCCTCTGTTCTTTACATGGTGGAGAACCGGGGTATGCTAGACCATGCAGTATCTCGGCAACTTTTCTCAACGAGCAGCGATTACCTGGCTTTTTATGTGTGAAGGATTGGTGAAGTATTGCGAAGTATTTAGCCCAGCATCTTACACCCGGGTCTGACACCTACATGTAGGCCTACCTAGCCATATGCAGTGCCAAATTTGCAGCGGGGCGCACGGGGCACGTGCCGCGGGCCTCCGCAAACACGGGAGCCTCAGCAAATGATGCACATTTAATTTTTTACAGTATTGCATTTGAAGCGTAACGTAGCCTGCAGCTACAAAACCGCTCTGAAGCAGCAAATTGACATTTTTATTTAATGATTAACGCTTATTGTTGCATCAAGTGAAGCACAATATGGTTAAAATTTTATGCTAAAACTTACTCATTTTAAATTGGGGCCTCCACAGAATTTGTGCCCCGGGCCTCTTTTGGCGTAACTCCGGCACTGGCCATATGGTATTATACTTCATGACATATAAGCACTTAGACCAAATTGCAGTAATCTCTCATCACAAGAATCCAATGCAATGAAGTTTAGACCCCAAATTAAATGGATTATTTAATTAATATAATTCTATTCCATTCAAAGTAACACAATGTCTAGAAATCCTAAAGAGAATGAACGAGACCGTCTGAATGCAACACGTGACACTACCATACCACATACTCATTAATTAGCAGGTTTTATCAATGCTGCGATGAAAAGTAATGGTGCAATATGAATCCTGGAGAACTGACCCAATGGACAACTGACCCAAAAACGCACTGATCATATAATAAATAAGCAACCATATCCTAACTACGCCCTAACTATACCATAACAATGCCTCACTCAACTATACCCCAACTATTCCCTTAACTATGCCCTAACTGTCTTTATAATAATGACAATGCGCCCTTAACAGTCTGATTTTTTTTGGGTCAGTCTTCAGTTGGGTCAATTGTTCAGTTACCGAGCAAGATAGGCTAACAATTCGAACAAAACGTTTTACTATAGTTCAAATATGTTCGCATTTTGTGATGTAAGAAAAGAATCCACTGCATGCAAAATACAACAGGCGCACAAAAAAGCACCAGAAATTTTAAGGTCTCTTTGCTTCAAGAAAATCATGAAATATTCATCACTCAGTACACTAAACCATCTACCACAGTTACATGTATTACTTACCGCTTACATACTAACATAAGCACAGGATACAAAAATCACGAATTTTAAGATGTGGACTGAAAACTGATGCAAAATCTACACTAACAGCTAAGAACCGCTACTGAAATCACCACTGAAAATCTATCAGATCATACGGTCTAGGAAATCTCAGAAAAATCACAGAGTCGTGCAACAGTACTTCGTGAAGACACCGCCGTGCGCAGGATTGGTGCGCATGCAAAACTTACCATTCAGCATTTCGGCTACAAGAGAAAAAGCTAAAAATTAAGTTGAACGTCACCTAACGTCATTAAGGCGTTCTAACCATTTTCATTTTAGCGGGATGAAGCTCAGATTTTGTAAACATAAAAGAAAATTTGCGCCCCATGGATGACTACACACTATTTGTGGACATTACAATCCATCTTTCGCCGAACAGAGGCATGTTTATAAACTAGTGTATCTTTGGTTTTTTGTTATTAAACAACAAGTTATTGGTACTCCATTGAAAACAAACGACCAAACATCAAGAACATAATTTTTGTTCTTAGTGTACAAAAAATCCTGCTCATAGGCAGAAATGTGCTTATGTATTCAAACTCACCACACTGATCCAGTATTTTATTATCATTGAAGATCTACCGGAACATTTCGCCCACAAAACAGTCAAATAATCGTTTTAAATCAAACATCCTAACTACCATCTCAACTCGTTTCTATAGAGGTCAGAACCGACGATTGAAGAACATGGATTTAGTAAGAATCTAGTAAGGATCTACTAAGGATCTAGTAAGGATCTAGTAAGGATCTAGCAAGGATCTAGAAAGATCGATCTAGCAAGGATCTGGTAAGGATCTAGTAAGGATCTAGTAAGGATCTAGTGACGATCTAATAAGGACCCAACTGATAGATCTTTGACCTATGAAGGGCCTAGTAAGGATCTAGTAGTAGGGATCTAGTAAGGATCTAGTGAGGACCTAGTAAGAATCTAGTAAGGACCTAGTAAGGATCTACAGTAGTGAAGGTCTAGAAAAGATCTAGTAAGGATCTAGTGACGATCTAGTAAGGACCTATTAAGAACCTAGTAAGGATCTAGTAAGGATCTAGTAAGGATCTAGTAGTAGAGATCTAGTAAGGATCTAGTAAGGATCTAATCTCACACTGAAACTCTATAGATTCAATAGCATCACCTTGAACTATCTAGGTCTACGATATTTGTTTTCATTCAACCTAACCATGTAACTCTGCTCTTTTAACTGACAATTATTAATGATAGGCCTAGAGCAAGGTCGAGTCAGTCTTGAACTCAGTCAACTCAGTCAGTTCTGCTCAGGGTTATAGGAAATTCAAGGGTTTCAATAAATAGCTTTGACTTTAGTTTCTAGCTTTAGTTTTTAATTGGCTTTTAGTTTAGTTAACTTTTTTTAGTTGGCTTTAGTTTTTGCTTACTTTATCTAAACTAACTAACTGACCTCCTGTTTATCATCTAATCTGTTAATGTACATGTACATGTTTTCACACAGGCTTAGACGTTTGCGCTCTGATCAGGACTGCTGGAGCTGGGTTCTTACTTTATCTAAATTAGGCAAGTTTTTGAAAGAACACCTCAAATCTTACTTTAACGATCAGGGGCAGAAGAAGCAGGGATATAGAGATGTAGGGCAGGGATGCGGGGATGCAGGGCAGGGACGCAGGGCAGGGACTCACCATCCGAGCAGCCGAGGGGGCCGAGGCTGCGTCCGTTGACACAGAGGTGACACTTGAGCCCCGTGACGCCCTCGTGACACGTACAGCGACCCGTTGTCTGCTCGCAATCATCACGCGCTGACCCGTAGGGGCTGCACAGGCACGCTGTAACCAGCACATGACCATGTACAGGCTGCGTCATAGGGGCTGCACAGGCACGCTGTAACCAGCACATGACCATGTACGGGCTGCGTCATAGGGGCTGCATAGTCAACAGTTCATTATGTGTCGCGCGATGAACTGTTAATAAAGTCTATTGCCTAATTTGCTAAATTTTTTATAATTTTATCATTGCAGTGTCTCTGGAAAAAGAAACAAAATGGTGGACTATATGAACAGCGGCTAGATCTGCGTCAGCGACTAGTAACAGAAGGCCACATAATCAATCTGACTTTGATGCAGCTTTACAATATCTTAAGTTGCAGTGCTCGCTTCTCTAGCTGCAACCAATACACTGGGCCGTGTGCTTAGTTAATTAGGTCTAGCAGGACTGACAAGGTTTGATGGCTTGATTCCATAATCGACTGCGCTTGCTATTTTTTACAGTCTTAGATCCTTATTTGATGATCATTGAAGGGGGAGTTTCTATATTTGGGGGAGGGGTTAAAAATTGTGGGAAGGGTTTTAAACTTTTTTTGAAAATCTTCCTGTATCAAATACGCAGAAAAAAAATCATATTTCGGGAGGGACTTTAACCCCTAAAGTCCTTCCAGTCTACGGCCCTGAGCGCCCATAATATATTGTGACTTGCGCGTGCAGCCGCTGTTGCCTCCTCCCGTCTGCCCCCGCTCCCCCGGGCCGGCAATGAGGGGCAGGCCCCAGTAACCGGGCTCGCAGCGGTCGCAGCGCAGCCCCCCCACCCCGGGCCGGCAAGGGCACTGCAGGGTCACCGGGTCACACCGGCTGCCGAGGGAGCCGAGGGGAGAACATTGACACACACCTGTAGGAGCATAGGGGCACATACACTGGCACATATATGCAGGGGTACAGGGGCACATACACTGACACACACATACAGATGAAAACAATGCTTTCATCATCATCATCATTAACGTTTTATGTTCACTTTTCCATTCTAGCACAGGTTGGACGTTTCACACAATAAGACTGCCCCTTAACTCCATTTGCCATCTCTTTATTCATGCTTCGCTCCTTCATATCGCTCTTTTTGCCGCTCTCCATTTTTTCTTCCCCTTCCCCTTCTCAACATTCCCCTCCACATTAATATACCTGTATCTATATTTTTTTTCTGTGTTGTTGTGAAGTTGCAATTGGCTTACTGGGACAGCCGGCATGGTTCAATCTCATTGGCCTACTGGGCAAATTAGTGTCCCACACTGATTGGCTTACTGGGACACTGATTGACTTACTGGGACACTGATTGGCTTACTGGGACACTGATTGGCTTACTGGGACACTGATTGGCTTACTGGGACACTGATTGGCTTACTGGGACGCTGATTGGCTTACTGGGACATTGATTGGCTTACTGGGACGCTGATTGGCTTACTGGGACATTGATTGGCTTACTGGGACATTGATTGGCTTACTGGGACAGCCGGCGTGGTTCAATCCGAGACTCGCGATCAAGCCGTCCGGACAGCAACCATACTTTGTGTCAGCGCATGTGGACACCGCCGCCTTATCTGCAACAACAGCAAGAAAATTGCAACTTTTAATTAACAAGATTAATTACGAGGCTAATTATAAGGCAACGCCTGGAACATTTCTGAGAACCAAAACAACAACAAAGATATATACAATTATAAATTCTGAATATCGTCAAAAAATCTGAATCATAATTTCTGATTCATCAACTTCCGTCTATCAAAAATCAACTAATATTAATTGCAGACTGAAAGTTATGCTTTTTCAGCGATCAGAGCTTAGTCTATTTCTCAAACTACCTACAGCCACTTACAATTACCGTCATCCAGAGCCTAGCTAATCCTGTTCTCGCGGTACCGGAACACTGAGAAATTTGAATAATGAAAATGGTCAATTTCCTGACTTAAATAGCTCGTCTACTGAGTTTTCACAAAGTTCTGAGCGTTTGGCCTATGCTTAAATTTCAGGTGTAGAAATGCCAGATCAGAGATTCAAAATGTTTGATTTTAACTCACACATCAACACAAAGTCGTTCGTCAAAAATCAATCATCAGGATAATAAAATTGAGAACCATTGTTGACCGGATCTAAAAGTACCAAATTCGTCCTTGTACCCCCCTTCCATCCTCCAGACTGACCCTCTGGGCAGCACTTGGCGGCTCCATCGAGGCGGTGGCAGTAGCTGCCGGAGGGGCACGCGTCCGGCCCCTCGCTGCAGTCGTATACGGCCCCTGAACCGGGCCGGACGAGGGGCAGCGACCCGTCACACAGCTCCTCATCCAGCTCTAGAATGAAGATAATACTTAACACATAAGTTAATTATGTCTCTGACTCGAGACTCGCACACATGTAAAAATTTAATACACTGTGATCAACAATGCCCTAAGCCTCTGTAGATCACAGCAAAAGATAATGGGCTCTACCTCATCATCATCATCATTTACGTTCTACGTCCACTTTTCCGTGCAAGCCCAGTTCGGACGTTTCACACTCGCAATCTAGTGGCTGGATTTCCTGCCTAGGACGGGGGCAGGCCATTTGTAGTCACGAACCTTCTGCGTGCTCTGTGGGGGCAGCGCGGACAGCGTAAGATGCCTTCTGAGGGGAGGGGGGAGGTACAATAATCCAACAAAGTCCAGAGTTAAAAGGGGCAAATAACTTGACACCTCCTCGACAGCCCACTGCTTAAATTTTTTAACAATGTGCTTACATTCCACATCGGCTCTATAGACGTCAGCGTGGACCTCCCTTCGCTAACAGTTTCTAGGCTACGTTTTCGTTGAAACGTAGCACAAAGGGATTGGAAATGTGTTTGATAACTGGAAAGTCATTTCCATGTGTTCGTCGTACGAAAAAATAAGGTGTTAAAAAGTCGTGATCAAAAGCTGATCATTAATGAGAGCAGGCCCAGAGTTGGGACAAACCCTCGCAGTCGTCTAGCGCGGCGATGCTGCGCTGTTTCCTGCACGCCTCCTCTCTCATTAAACACTCGCTGCCGTACGTGCGCCCGTCTGAGCCGCACAACTGAGATCTGACACACATACACTGAGACCTGACAAACACCCACACACACTGACACAGAGCCACACAGCTGAGATCTGCCACACACACACACAGACATACACACAGACCTGCCACACACATTGAGACCTGTCACACACACAGACACAGACACACACAGACACAGACACACTGACAAACACACTGACACTGACAGCCGTACGTTTGACTTTCAGAGCTACATTTGACACCTGACTCCATAACGAACAAACACTGACGAGTTGATAATACGATACTAAAGAAGTAAAGATGACGGATGAAGTTGATGCTGACAAATACTAAAACGTAGAGAAGATAATCTTAGATCGACCTCTCAGTGACCAATCACATCGCGTGATATAGACCTTAGTTTTAAAATCTCACTGTGTTCATTGGCTGATAGAGCAATCATCTTGTAACAATATTCATCTCATCATTCTCCCATCTCTCGTTTTTCATCTCTCCACTGAATAACTAAGTTCAAGTCTTATGTTTAGTGCCTAATACGAAAAACCAGATCATACATAATGATAAACGACAATGATTTCATTCCGCTCGGTCTATATTTAGCAGACTTTATGAATTTTAGCGTTTATTCCATAGATACCACAAGCTTAGATCGCGCATGCACTAGGGGTACAATACCATAGAAGCAAGGATCTTTTTAGCAAAAGCGGAAGTTGATTTAAATTATGGTTAATAGTTGTAATTATGATGATTGGATGTGTGTAAGTCATGACCCTAAAACCTACCAATCAAACGTTGTTGACACAGCAACCATTAATTTAAGATGACATTTTTTCTATCAGCAGACTTCTTACAAAAAGGGTCAAAGCGTAAGTTTTTGCTTGAGTATTAGTACTTTAGGCTTACAGGTCATTTCTGCTGCTAGTCAAGGTTGCTTCCCCGCAGGGAAGCAACCTTGACCCTTGAGCACCACCATAGGTGCTGCACTTTTCAGCCTGTAGTGACGGGGCTTGGTTTATTCACGTTCAAAATCATGTCTGTTCATTTTCATAACCACGAAATTGTCCAGTGGACTTCTCAAATTTCATGACGTCATGGTCGAAAAAGTCTATGGAAAATAAACAATCGAAAAGTCTGCACAAAACCTGTGCATCATAGCCATCTTGCTTAGAATCTTGTTTACATATTTGAACATTCGTTACAAAACTTTTGAATTTGTGCACTTTGATAAGAAATCCGATTTGAAATAGCGGCGATTTAACACTTGCTTAGCATTAGAAGTTGAATAAGCCATTCAGCAAAGAACAACGCGTGGCCGCTCACACAGATCAGTAACTTCATCGCTTTTCCCGCCATATCAGCAATATTTAAGCAACGTCGTTGCTAAGCTGCTGCTATTTTCAATCAAATATTCGTCCGTATCCCAAACTTTTGAGAATAGAAATCGACGAGCGCGATTGGCTGATTCATCAAAATTCCAGAATCATCTAAATTCCACCTGATCTGCAAGAAGTCTATGGGAGTTGGACTGTTGAGCATGTGGACACTCTCTTCAGTGCTCTGCCACATGGTAGGTCTTTGGTGTATAAACCTTCCACTTGTCCGATCTTCAGCCCTTCTCTTCATATCCGCATACGATTCCTTCTCAAACAGGTCGTCTATCATTCCGATGCGTGGCCTTCCCGGTCCTCCCTTGCCCTCCATTCTTCCCTCCAACACCTCTCTCAACAAATCCTCTCCTCTCATTACATGTCCAATCCAGTTTTTCTTTCTTCTGACTATCACTTTGTTCCTCCATTCCTCCCGTGTGGACTGCAATCAATACCCCTTTGATCACAGTGTAAAAATATTTTTTTTTCAGATTAACAAAAATATGATGTTGTGCAACAAGTGCAACTTACCGCACTGCGCTGCAGTTAAATGCGCAGACGCAACTCTCGAGCCCATCCGCACTCACCGCGCACTTGCCTCCAAACGCGCAAGTGCTCTCGTCACAGATCTCTGATGGACAGTCAACAAACGTGCCGTCATTGCACATATGTTCTGTTTTCATCGCGAATTTAAGTAGTTGAGTATTTAAGAATAGTGCATTAAAATGACAATTTGACAAGGGACAATTTAGATATATATCACTTATCTTTTAACCAATGCTTTCAAACTTTTCTTGTCTATTGTCTCAATGCATTATGATAGAATTACAGTGTTTTCAAGAAAAAACTTTCTAACTAACCACCTTTTTAATTTGTCATCTAATCTGTTAATGTCAATGTTTTCAAACGGGTTCAGACGTTTGAGCACTGATGAGGAATGCTGGAACTGGGTTTCGATGGCCCGATGCCCTTCCTGACGCCAAGCAAATAAATAATTATCTGGTACAGGGTCGGCAGCTAGCGACACTTGTGAGTTTGATAGCCTTGCCGAAGGGCCTGCAACGCATGGTTTCATAGTCGCGGCATGGGGACTTGAGCCCAGGTCCTCTGGACTCTTAGTCCGACACCTTAACCATTACACCAACTATTTTTTGTAGTTAAGGAGCTCTGTAGCACAAACACTATATACAGCCCGATTCTGTGCAAGAGAGGCCGGCACACAGCCGCTCCCCCCTCTTTAGTTGCCTTTTGCGACTCGCCTGGGGAGCTGCAAGCTAGTTCTTTGTATCCCAGCTTACAGGGGTTCAATAATCAGCCGTGGAATTATGGATGGATGCGCTGACATCGGGGGCAAGACCGTGGCCAGCACTGGGCCAGCGTGGGGGCAGCACAAAAACGTACCCCATGAGATACTACCACGACGAACCTGGGGGCTCCCCTTTTGTAGTTTAGGGACCGTGTGCAGCACAAACACTATATACAGTCAGGTTCTGTGCAAGAGTGCCTGCACAGAACCGTTCCCCCTTCTTTAGTTGCCTTTTACGACACGCCCGAGGAGCTCTGGGCTGCAATCCAATTCTTCGTTCCCCGGCCTGCAGGGGTCAATTGCACCTGGGGGGCAGTCGCAGCGCCGGACCCTGAAAGGCCTCCATCAGAGACTGATTGACTGTAGAGTACAGTCAGTCAGTCTGTACTGACTGTAGAGTACAGTCAGTCAGTCTGTACTGACTGTAGAGTACAGTCAGTACAGTAGTCAGTCTGCACTGTAGCCTACCAACTGATTTTAAAATAAAATAACAACACAAAATTCCTGATAGAACCCAAGTGCTTGCACCACTGACCCCCTGATCCTGACAGGTCGTCGCAGTATCCCTCCTGCTCGACCTCGATGTCGAGCCCTGTCTGGCAGGCAGCCAGGCGCATGCGACACTCGTTGGGGTAGGTGACGCCGTTGGTGGCGCAGACGGGCGCGTCGGGTTGGAGGGGGCAGCTGGTGGCGCACGCGCAACGTCCGTTCTCGCACTGCGCCCCCGCGCGGCACTTTACCCCCGCGCACAGATCTGCAGCGTACAGGGGCGTGGTGGGAGGCTTAAGGTCTAAGGCTTCCATCGAGGGTAATATTTTATTAAATTTCAAATACATTTTAGACAGTTTGGCAGGGGAATGGAGTGGGGGGGGGGGGGTGACGAAGCTGAGGCTTTTGTTCAAAAAACTCGCTTACCCTCGCCCCCTTCATGAAGATTTCTGGGCAGGGATCTATGGCTTTCAAGCTAATTAGCCCCCACAAAAGAAAATTTGATCTACGCACTTGGCATCGTACATTGGCACGCAAAACAAGCGCGGTCGTTGAGTAATCTTTAAAAAAATCAATGAAATAGGTGATTCTCATCAATGCTAATATTAATCGGTGTTTTTTACTATCTGAAAAAGCTGCATTTTTCTCATTTGCAATTGGTGCAGGAAACGGTGGAGGATTTCCTCATTTACGTTAATTTGACATAAAATACAAGGCACTATAAATGAAAGTCAAAGACAAACAATGTAGTCGCGTAAGTATAGGGCCGGCCCAAAAAACTGGATAGCTTAATTCCCCCAAAATTTGATTCAATACACGTGAGGCTAGATTTGCCAGACGTCCAGTATTTTAAGGGACGTCCCTTATTTGATGCTATTTGTCCCGTGTCTCTTATGAAGGGCAAAAGGGACGCCAATTGTCTCTTATTTTGGCTCTGGCTCAAGTTGCAATTATGTGACTACAACAGAACCGAATTTAATGAAAAATAAAAAATTTGTAATAGTAAATACTAATTGAATACAAGGTTTTAAAATCTAAACCTATATGCAGCGAAAAAAATTTGAAATATAGATTCTTATTTCATACAAGCAGTGTAGTACTGGGAACAATTAAAATAATACAACGGCACCAATCGAACGAAGTACCGCATCCAACACAGAATTGAATACTTGAATGGAGATAAAACTGGTCTTGCTCATAATAAGAAAGACGTCTAATGTCACAATCAACTACCAGGCTTGTTCTTGAGAATTTTAAACCAAAAAATAGAATCAATCAACGATATTAGGATACATCAATTTTAACTGGATCAATTACAATTTGCTCCACCACTCATTATTCAAGTAATGTAATACGTGTAATACGCGTAAATGCGTGTGCGATTTATTTAGCGAAAAACTGGAATCACGCATGCTCAATTTCTGGTGTCACCTATTTGACCTAATGAAAATCTGACAATGGCGAGAGTGTATGCATATAACTTAATTAATCATCATTATCATCATCATTATTATCAATTATCATCATCATAATTATCATTATCGTTATTATCATTATCATTATTATCATTAATAATTCATTAATAATTCAACGGTTCAACAAATTTCTGACATAATGGCGTTAAGCACAAACCACAGGAGCCGAGAGACTTGATGATGATGTCGCGTTGCTGCTGACACGACGTTACCCTCAGCCGACACTCGCTCTCATACGTGACACCGTCCGAGCCACAGACCTCTTGAACCACCTGACATATGACACAGATCTTTAACCAACTGACACACTTATTGGCACACCAACTAAACACACTTATTGGAGCACCTGACACACAACAGACATCTTGAACCACACGACATACAACAGACCACATGAATCACACATCTCTTTAACCACCTGACACAATGCGCCTCGTGAACACCTGACACAACATAGCCTAAGACCATGTAGTAATTCCTCGTCTTTTCTTCTTCAGATGGTAGTTTACGGACGCAGTCTGAGTAACGATGACTATTGGCGTCCATCAATGCTGCCGAATTTATCTGCGGACAGACTTGTGTGTTTCTGCTCTCGGTCGTCGGGTCCGGTAGTTCTTTGTGAGCTCTAGATCTAGATCTACGCCTCGTTTCTATGCTGCGGAAATGTTCCGCTGAGAGACTTGCTCTCGGTTCCTCTGATGGTTGGTCTGTGTGAGCTCCATGATCGTCACGAGAGTAAACGTGTAGCAAATTAGAAGACCATTATTAGTAGTATAGACGCGTCGATAAAAGAGGTGCGTGGCCGGTCCTAATCCATAAGCAACCCGTGGAATATACACACATTGCTAAAAAAGGTGTGAGGCAGTCCTGACCCGCGAGTACGATGTGGGACATAACCACGTAGATAAAAGAGGTGTGTAACCGGGCCTGACTTGCACGCATCATCATAATGACATGCGATATAAACACATCAATAAAAAAGGTGTGAGATGATTCTGACCTGCACGCATGACGAGGGACAGACACAGCGCGCCTCGCCGTACGAGTCGAGTTCACAGACCGCCTGAAATCTGCACGTGACCTTCTCACAGCTGTCTGCAACATTTGTAACACTCTCACAGCTGTCTGCAACATTTGTAACACTCTCACAGCTGTCTGCAACACCACAACACTCTCATTAATCTGGGAAAGGGGTTGAGAGTGTGCGATCCCTCACATGCTTTACATTTGCCAGATCCAACTGCCAACTAGCTTAAGTTTAGAACGTTGCACCTATGAAATTGATGTGTTTTTGTTACTTTCTATTTATAGCACAGGTCGATGACTCCTATAGATAAACATAATTATGAGAGATGCTGCCACAAGGCAACAAAACCATCTGATGATGTAAACATCATTCATTACAAAATGTCACTCAAAGCCCAGTAAAGGCAGAATTAGGACTGACTGCAGAGCCCGGGGTGCTTGACTCGCACGCTCTTGTGCTTCTCGCAGTTCTCCACGCGCACTCTGCACTCGTTCGAGTAGGACATGCCGTCACTGCCGCACACCTGCGCCACGACACCACGCAACGCTTTGTCGTTCGATGTATTATTTATTTATTTATATTGTAGTTTATTGACCGTGTGTAGAACAAAGACAATGTGCAGTCCGGTTCTGTGCAAGAGAGCCGGTACAGAATCGCTCTCCCTTCTTTAGTTGCCTTTTACAACTCGAATGGGGAGCTCTGGGCTGCAAGGGAATTCTTCGCTCCCCGGCCAGCAGGGAGTCTGTGTCATTAGAAGTGTTACACCGCAGTAGTAGCAGTGAAAATTGATTACACGCCCGCTTCTCAGGAAACATGGGTTTGGTGGCGTTTTGAAAGTTCATGACACAATAGTCAATGTACTGCTATCATTAAAATCATAAACTCTACAGCACTCTATCAAGTAGAAATCGTTTCAGTGCGTTCTTGAAGGACTCCAGCGAGTCTAGTTCACTCGGTGTTTGTGACAAACTGTTCCACACGGTCGGGGCATGAGTCGCCAGTCAGACTTTGATTTGAAAAGCGTGTATTATGCTTTTGAAAAGCTTGCCTTAGAAAAGCTTGCTTTCAAAAAGCATGCTTTCCAAAAGCTTGCTTTACAAAAGCTTGCTTTACAAATGCTAGTACTTCAAAAGCATCGTCTCACTGCTCAAAAGCCAGAACGAAAGACTCGCTTTTCAAAAGCGAGATGCAATTCGAACTGGCTCCATTTCTGTCCTCAAAAAGGTTGCATTTTAAAAAGCATCATATGGGTAGCCTTGCTTTTGAAATGCAAGAAGTTGAAGCGAAAGCATTCAAAGGCATCGTCTGACAGTGGTGTAAGTGGTGCGTGTAAGGTGTATTACAATGTTTCTACACTCAATAATTATTAACATTTATAATAAGTTCGAACTGGTTCGATTATGTTTCATGGTTATGTTTCATGTTATCACATGAGAATTTTACCAGCCCATTATAAAAGAAATGTACTTTATTTTGATAGTCCAAAACTACGCATCTCAATTTTAACAATGATCACTGTGCGAAGGTACATTGTGTATCAAACACATACATAATTAGCAACATATATACAATTATACACACAAGAAATAATAATCCAAAATAACATATAGAACATATAGAACATACACACAAACATACAAAATTCTGCATGGTCTGATGAACATCAGTGGAAGATGGCAGAAACAAAATACACCAAAATAAATTAAAACGCCGTCAATGGCAAACAAATAGGACTAGTGACTCGGGCCCTCTACTTCGTGCCGTTCTTCTCATCAAAAAAACATAGATCATCGGAGGCCTCTGTGTGATATGTTGCTAACGCTAAACTGGACAGCAGCGCAGTGTTGCCAATTTTGCAGAGTGGAATTATCGCACAAAAGTCCAAAATGTATGATAATTTGGGTCAAAAATTTTGTACATGAAAAATAGCCAAAAAACTCGCAGGGGGGGAGTGCTGACAGAATTTTTTTCGGAAAAAAATTGTAAACTTTTCCGTTTTTTACCCATTCTGACTACTGATTTTTTTCGGTTTTCCCACTAAAAAATTCAAATATTCTAACAAAAAATTTTTTCTTTTCCAAAAAATTCTTTTTTTTCACAACCTCTAAAATTTCACATGTCAAAATATATGCTTTTTCAACTACTGTACATCCAAATTATCGTACGAAATTACATTGTAATACACCCATTATCGTACATCGTACAAAGACGATTTTTGACTTCAAATTATTGAAATTATTGTACAATAATCGTATAATCGTACATTTGGCAACACTGCAGCCGCATCATAACATCCTTCCTTGGCAAATATTCACGGCACTGACAGATGTTTTAACAACTGATAGAGGACTGGAGCGCGGAAGGTGTCCAAACTGATGCCGACAGTGCAATACACACCAACAGTGGCATAGCTACATAGGAGCACTTGGAGCAGCTGCTCCGGTCGGGTTGGTTTCAAGGACGTTTCCAATTCGTCAAAATTCACTGAATTTTTTTGAGGGAGGGGTAGATGGCATGGCAGCTACTTGCCTATAATAGCGCCCATGTGGAGACTGTCACAATTACATTTGAAAAATTTCGTATTTTGCCCGGCATTCTAACAATCCAACAATTTTTGGACACCGCTTCAGACAAAAAATCAGCATGCCCTTTCGGTATAATAATAAAATAGTCAAATAGGCTACAAATTTGCTCCGGTCGGCAAAAAATTCTGGCTGCGCCACTGCACACCATAAACATCTCCAACGTTGACAGATGGCACTCAGTCCTTATAAATTTATTAGCTGCAGAATGTAGAGCCAACTAGAGTGCAGGGCCGGCGTTAGGGCCCCCCTTACCCCCCGGCCGGGGGGGCCCACGGCTGTGGGGGAGCCCACTAGGGGAAAAAGCTTATAATTTGACATAGAAATTTATGGAAAAAGGTATATTTGAACTCTTTGTATTGTTTTGTAATAAAATTTGGGGGGCCCACTGGGGGGTTATCAGGGGCCCACTCGGTTCGAAGTAGTTTGCTAAGGTTTTTGGAAAAATTTCTGTCAGCACACTCCCCTCCCCACACTCGTGAGTTCGTTTTCAAAAGAAAAATAAAGGTCGAAAAGGGAGAAAGTGGAGGAAAACTTTTTTGGTATAAACCATTTTCAAAACCATGGCGCCGTAGGGGCCCATCAAGATGTTTTCGGCGGGGCCCAGCACACCCTAACGCCGGCCCTGCTGCAGTGTATCACGAATGCTGCGTTATGGCAGTTCATTTGGCAAACTTACTTCCATCAGTACTGTCACAACAAATAAGCAGTCATCAAATAGGATGGAGCGGTATTAAAGATCACAGTGGAACCACAATGCCCCTCAAAATTTGATATAATATACTAGATTAATATATTGATATAGATAAATCACTAGATATAATATACTAGATTAATATATT